>CAUYUJ010012305.1:5000-17561 GCA_963575745.1 Prorocentrum cordatum | reverse complement strand
CACAGGGGGTGCGCAGAGGGTGGTCCCTCAGCGCGGCCTCTATCCGTGACACGCTCGCAGATCGTGGCAGGAGTGGCACTTTCTCGAGACCACAGGGGGTGCGCAGAGGGTGGTCCCTCAGCGCGGCCTCTATCCGTGACACGCTCGCAGATCGTGGCAGGAGTGGCACTTTCTCGACGCCACAGGGGGTGCGCAGAGGGTGGTCCCTCAGCGCGGCCTCTATCCGTGACACGCTCGCAGATCGTGGCAGGAGTGGCACTTTCTCGACACCACAGGGGGTGCGCAGAGGGTGGTCCCTCAGCGCGGCCTCTATCCGTGACACACTCGCAGATCGTGGCAGGAGTGGCACTTTCTCGACACAAGGGGAGGTGCGCGTGGTTTTGGAGGTGGTCCCTCATGCGCGCGGGATGCGGTCCTTATCCGTGACACGCTCGCAGAGAACCCGTGATCGTGGCAGGACGGGTAAGATATACACTGCGGGGGAACCACAGGGGTTGGTGTTAGCGCAGAGAGGTGTGGTCCCTCCAGCGCTGGCCGTATGCTCGACGGTCTTCAGACCTCAGGGCATCATAGCAGTCGTGTGGCATTGGCACTTTTCGACATACTTAGGGTTATTATTACTTTTGTGCGCAGGGATGGTCCTCGACGCGGCGCTCCTGCTACGACCGGTCGTCCCAAGGCCTTAGCAGGGTGCGGCATATTCTCGACACACACAGGGGGTGGCGCAGGGGGGTTGGTCCTCACCGTCGCCCGCTATGCACTACGGTCGTGTCTAGGGATAGCAGGCGCGGCATTTTCTCGACACCACTGGGGGTGCGCAGGGGGTGGTCCCTCACCGCGGCCGCTGGCTGGCTCGAATCTGTCCCCGACGGAGGATAGAAGGCTAGGAAGAGGGAGGAGGTTCAAGCAATATGGCGTTGGATGACACATAGGGGAACATTCGCGACGAGGGCTGAGAACGCAGAATTGCGCATATATTATAAACTTAAGCAAACACACAAGATTTCAATTAACTATGTGGGGGTCCTCGGTAGCGTAATTGGGTTTTCGGTACGCGTGCCGGCGGTCCCACCGGGGGCTTCGGTGGAGCTTCCCTATGGGGCCACGAGACATTGTGCTGGGTGTGTGAAACAATGCCAAATTGGGTGTGTGAGACGCATGTTGGCTGTCCCACTGGGGGCTTCGGCGGAGCTCCGTATGGGGCCACGAAGCGCTGTACTGGGTGGGTGAAAATGCCAAGTTGGGTTTTCGGGACGCATGCGGACGGTCCCTCCCTATGGGGCCACGAAAAATTGTACTGGGTGGGGTTGAAAAATGCCATATTTGGTGTGTGGGACGTGTGGGCGGTCCCACTGGGGGCCTTCGGTGGCGCTGCCTATGGGTCCACGGAGCGTTGTACTGGGTGTGCGGGACGCATGCGGACGGTAGCATTGGGACCTTCGGTGGGGCTCCCTATGGGCCCACGAAGCGTTGTGCTGGGTGGGTGACACGCAGGAAGGAGGGAGGAGGGGGCCACGAAACGCCGCACTGGGTGTGCGGGACGCATGCGGACGGTAGCATTGGGACTTTCGGTGGGGCACCCTATGGGGCCACGAAGCCATGTACTGGGTGGGTGAAATGCAGGGAGGAGGGAGAAGGGGAGGAGGGGAAGGGAGGAGGGGAGGAGGAGGACAGGAGAGGAACGCGGGGCAGCGTCTCTTCAAATCGAGAAGCCAACACCACAGGATGGCTGGGAATTATCTTGGCGAAGGACTCAACCATACGCAGTTGTGGGTACCGCAATTGTGAATCTCTTCTTCGGAAAAGCTCCCTATGATTTCACGAAGCGCTGCACTCGGTGGGGGGAACACAGGCGGGCGGTAGCCGTCGGTGGAGCTCCCTATAGGGGCACAAACGCTGTACCGGGTGTGTGAAAACGCCAAATTGGGTGTGTGGGACGCATGCGGGCGGTCCCGCTGGGGGCTTCGGTGGAGGAGCTCCCTGTAGGGCAACGAAACGCTCTACTGGGTGGGTGAAAATGCCAATTTGGGTTTTCGGGACGCATGTGGACGGTGGCACTGGGGCCGTCGGTGGTCTTCCCTATGGGGCCACGAAGCGCTGCACTGGGTGGGTGAAACAATGCCAACTTGCGTGTGTGGGACGCATGCATGCGGTTCCACTGGGGGCTTCGGTGGAGCTCCCTATGGGTCCACGAAACGTTTTCCTGGGTGGGTGAAAATGCCAAATTGTGTGTGTGTGTGACAAATGCGGGCGGTCCCACTTTGGGCTTCGGTGGAGCTTCCTCTGGGGCCACGAAGCGCTGTACTGGGTGGGTGAAAATGCCAGAATCGGTTTTCGGGACGCATGCGGACGGTGGCAGTGGGGCCTTCGGTGGAGCTCCCCATGGGGCCACGAAACGCTCCATTGGGCGAGTGAAATGTCAAATTGTGTGTGAGTGTGTGTGTGTGTGCGCGTGTGACAAATGCGGGCGGTTCCAATGGGGGTTTCGGTGGAGCTTCCTATGGGGCCACGAGACATTGTACTGGGTGGGTGTAAATACCAAATTGGGTTTTCGGTACGCGTGCCAGCGGTTCCACTGGGGGCTGGAGCTCCCTATGGGGCCGCGAAGCGCTGTACTGGGTGGGTGAACATGCTCTATTGGGTTTTCGGGACGCATGCGGACGGTGGCACTGGGGCTTTCGGCGGGGTTCCGTATGGGGCCACGAAGCGCTGCCTTGGGTGGGTGTAAATGCCAAAGTGGGTGTGTGGGACGCATGCGGGCGGTCCCACTGGGGGCGTCGGTAGCTTCCTATGGGCCACGAAGCGCGGTACTGGGTGGGTGTAAATTCCAAATTGGGTTTTCGGGACGCATGCGGACGGTCCTACTGGGGCCGTCGGTGGGGCTCCCTATGGGGCCACGATGCGCTGTAGTGCGTGTGCGGGACGCATGCGGACGGTAGCACTGGGACCTTCGGTGGGGCTCCCCATGGGGCCACGAAGCGCTGTAGTGGGTGTGCGGGACGCATGCGGACGGTAGCACAAGGACCTTTGGTGGGGCTCCCTATGGGGCCGCGAAGCTGTACTGGGTGGGTGAAACGCAGGGAGGAGGGAGGAGGGGGCCACGAAACGCTGTATTGGGTGTGCGGGACGCACGAGGACGGTAGCACTGGGATTTTCGGCGGGGCTCCCTAGAGGGCCACGAAGCGCTGTATTGGGTGGGTGGAACGCAGGGAGGAGGGGGCCACGAAACGCTGTACTGGCTGTGCGGGACGCATGCGGGCGGTAGCACCGGGACCTTCGGTGGGGCACCATATGGGGCCACGAAGCGCTGAGGGAGGGAGGAGAGGGAGGGAGGAGGGGAGGAGGAGGACAGGAGAGGAATGCGGGGCACCGTCTTTTCAAAACGAGGGCCCAGCACCGCAGGATGGTTGGGGAAACGAATTCTTCACGCTTCGCGTATCCCCACCAGCCCATCTCAAAACAGCAACTCTAGCGAAGCATGCCGACAGTCGTGTTTTTCAGGCGTGTTTCCGCCTGCCCCCGCATATCTCCCCTGTTCCTCCTTCCTCCCGCCTCCGTGTACATCCTCCTTGTGGGGGGAGCGGGAGAAGGACGAGGCGGAGGAGGAGGGAGAGAAAGCGCTCCTCGTGGTTTGGGTCGTTTGGGGTTTCTCGTCCTGGTGTGAGTCGTTCGGGCCCTTCTTCCTGGTGTGAGTCGTTCGGGCTCTTCGTGGTGTGAGTCGTTCGGGCTCTTCGTCCTGGTGTGAGTCGTTCGGGATTCTCGTGGTGTGAGTTGTTCGGGCCCCTCGTCCTGGTGTGAGTCGTTCGGGCCCCTCCTCCTGCCCGTCCAGAAACGACGCCCAGGCGAGTAGAGGGTCGTCCTGATGGGCTTTTCGGCGTCTTGGGTGCCTCGGGGGGGCATCTTTGGGCCGTTTGGGATCCTCTTGGGGGCCTCCTGGGGGCCTCTTGGGGCCATCTTGGGGCCTCTTGGTGCCTCCTGGGCGCTTCTTGGGGCCATCTTGGAGGAAATCGATCAAAGAAGAGGGGAGCTTTAATTAGCGCTGCCCCCTCAGAAGGCCTAAATGGGGCCAAAACCTTAGTAAAATCAATGATTTTGGCTTGAAAGAAGAGGGGAGCTTTAATTAGCGCTGCCCCCTCAGAAGGCCAAAATGGGGCCAAAACCGTAGTAAAATCAATGATTTTGGCTTCAAAGAAGAGGGGAGCACTTTTCTGCCTCCCCCCGTCGGGGCCAGAATCCTCGTGAGGGGTGTCGTTTTTTAGCCCTCCCAGGAGTCGAACAAGACCCCTCCAACGACCCGCGGGGCGCCCTCTCCAGGCCCAGGGGGAGGGGGGAGGGGGAGGGTAAACCCCTCCCCGAAGGGGAATGCTTTGGGCTAGTGATGAAACAGAAGCGGGTGTCGCTAAAGCCAATCAGCCAATGGCTGGTGGTTTATTCGTCTACCGGTCCGCGTGTCGGGGGGACATGCCCGACACAAACCCTGGGGCCCCTCTGGGGAGCGTGATGGGGTGCTTTATGGAGTCGCGGGGGCCTCCTCTCGCCCTCACTGCATCCTTGCCTCCTCCCTCCTCCAACCTCACCTCCTCCTTCCTAGCTTCCGTCTCCTCCCGTCTCCTCTCCTCCTCCCTCCTCCTCCTCCCTTCCTTGTCCTTCCTTCCTCCTTGCCCTCGCCTTTATTAGCTCCCCCGTCACCTGGTTCGGATAGATGGCCACAGACACCGACTTCTCGGCGTGGCGGCGGGCATGTTCATGCTCGTGCAGGAGCGGACTTGGGGGTCATGTTTTTTGTTTTTTTTTTTTCGTTGTGTCGTCGAGATCTCCTTCCGGGGGGCCGTGTGGCTGGTGATGTTCGGGGCCCCGATCATCTGGGGCCTGAACAAGGATCCCGCGTCGCTCTTCTACGAGGGCAGCTTCGGGGGGAAGATGTTCGAAAAGGGGGCGATCGTCAGCTTCGTTTACACGCTTGCCCCGACCCTTGGTCAGACGATCAGCAATGCTGTGCATGGCATCGCTGGAACCTTGACGGCTGCGGCGTTCAGTCTTCTCATGTATCTGGTGTATCAGGACGGATGCAGCGGCGCAGGGATGTTTGAGCTTTGCTATTTCTTTGGTGGGCTGGTAGGGGCAGCCTCCATAGTCTGTTGCCAGCTGCTCAACCTGGGAATGAGCTTCCAGATTTTCTACATTGCCAATTTTGTGTGGTTCTGGATGGCTTTCCTGAACCCCGACTCCCCGCTGCGGACTGCCCCAGACTCCCCTAAGGAGTGGTTTATGGGTCTCGAATTTGTCGACTGGGGCGGGGGTGTCTACGATGGTGTAATTACTATGGTCAGTGGGGCTTGCCTGGCCGTCATTGTCACCCTTCTGCCCTACCCCATGAGCTCCATGGAGCTTGCACGCGATGGTGCCTTCGCCGCAGTCAGTATGCTAGAACAGACGTGGGAAAAGTCTGTAAATTTCTACCTCGCGAACGACAAGGATGAGAGGCGCCAGGCGAGGATGGTCTGCTCCATGAATGCGATCAAGGATCACGTCAGCATCCTCAAGCAGGACCTGGACGGCTCCTGGTGGGAAGTTTGCTTCCTCGGCTTCTTCGCGCGCTCGTGGAGGTCACATCACCGCTTCCTGGTCGAGCTCGAGACAACCACCAGCCGCTGCATCGAGCGCCTCACGCACGTGGTCGATGCGTGCACGCGAGAGCAGTTCGAGGGCATCCACGGTGAGATGGTGAGGCCCGAGATGTGTGGGGATGCCATGCGGGCGCTGGCCAAATCGACCAGCGACCTCCTCAGGCTCGCGCTGGAGCACGCGGACGGGGGCCACATCCGCGCAGGAGACAGGGAGGAGCTGCTACGCGAGGCTGACGGGGTGAGGACGGCAGAGGTTCACTTGACCAGGCGGATGTGGCAATCAATTGTCGACATCAACGAGAAGGAGGTGAGGAAGGCCGCCACGGAAGAGGTGGAGGGAGGGAGGGGGCGGAGGAGGTGGTCGAGGGAGGAGGTAGTTGAAACCGTGGCCCACCAGCTAACCGACGAGCAGGTCTTCATATTCAGCTTGTGCGACTTTGCCAGTAGCGTGCAGGCCTACTCCAGGTGGCTCGCCGAGCAGACCGACGCTCCACCCCGGGAGGCCGTCGACTTGGCTGCTGGTCTCCGGAACGTCTTCAAGAGTGACGCCATCATGGCACCTGCCAACCTCAACTGCGCGCTCCGTGGGTGCCTTGCGATCTTCATCGGCTTCGCCATCGGGTACGTCGGCTACTCCGCCATGATTCCGGCAAAGGATGCCACGATCCCGGGCACGATCGCCGTGCTCCTCTCGCGGTCGCTCACGTCTCCAATCGGCAAGAGCCTGGCTCGGCTGCAGGGTGTAGTGCTTGGAAAGTTCTCTGGCCAGCTGGCGTACGCACTGCTGGGCTGGTGCCACGCCTGGGCCCAGATATCGCTCTCAGCCGTCGTGTTCTCGTACGTTTGGCTCACGCTGTTCATCTACCACTACACCTCTCCTTTCAGCTACCTCGGATGCCTGGCCGCTGCCCTTGGCACGCAAGCCTTCCTGAGAGGGTGCAGCAACGTGGGTGTGGTGCGTCCGGACGCGGGCATAATCGTCAACATTCTGATCGCCATCGGGCTCATGACGGTCGTCGACCTCGTTCTCAGCGGAGGTTGTTCGTGGAGTTGAATTTTAGGGTTCGTGTGTTTTGTGTGTGGTAGCCGTGATGGTTGGGTGTTGTGTGTCTGGTGGGGGGATGGGTTGTTGATGTGGAGAGGTTGGTTGGTGGTTGATGTTGCATGTAGATTGTAGGTATGGGTTTCGTGTTGTTGATGATGGATGTTGTTGTGTGTTTGATATGGTGGGCTTGATTGGTTTGTTTTGGGGGAATGTATGCTGATAGGTGGGTGGGCCGCACCGACGATCTGGCTTCGGGGCTACATCGAATCCTGGGCGCCTGGGGCATGCGCTGGAGGAGTGTAGGGGAAGAAAAAGTGGCAGAAACTATCAACTCGGAGGTCGGCGCGGCGGATTTCTCGGTCGGCGCTGGACCCCCCTCCCTGGCGCGCGGAGCGCGCCAGGGGCGGCGCGCCAGGGGGGTCCAGCGCGGATCCGAGAAACCCGCGCGGACCTCCGAGTTTTTATGTTTACGTCATTCTTCGTTCCCCTAAGGAGCTGCTCATCGGCGAGGACACTCGCGTGGACCCCGTGCAGATCACCGCCCTTCTCGGCAAGGCGGAGGCGTTCGCGGGCGAGGCCGCGGCCGAGCCGAGGCTCTGGAGGGGCCCCTTCCCGAGCGCCCTCTTCTCGGAGATGGTTGCGCTCGCGAGGATCGGGGGCGGCAAAGAGGGGGGTGATGACTAGGGGGGTGTGGATATCATGGCGTGGGCCATGACATTTCCCCAGATTTCATGGCGCCTCTTCTTATCTCATTACGTCCCTGCCCCCCCCGCTGGGCTGCGCACATGCCGCCGGTCATGATTTGCACCCCCCCCTCTTGGACATCCCCCTCTTGGCCGCTCCCGAGAGGACGATGAGCAAGGAGGTGATTTGCATCCACACCGTCGTCTGCGAGAAGAAGCAAAACCACGACGGCAGTTTCGCAACGAAGGAGTGGTTCAAGCGCCTGCTCGCAGACAGGGACTCCGGATGGTCAGCACAAATTGCGGAAATCCTCAAGGAGGCAGATGCCACCCGCGACATGGTCGAGAAGGTTGAGGAGCTGAATGGCAAGAAGGTGCCAACATCGATCCCAAAACTAAGACGGCTTCACAACATCGAGTGGGAGTTGGGCAGCCTCAGGCTATACCAATCTGGCTTGGCCACTACCAGGGTCAAGGAGATGGCTTCAGAGACGTCGAGCCTGGTTGAAGATGAGTTTGCGCAGACGAATTTCATCTACGGGTGTTTGCAAAACATCAAGGCTGTCAACCGCAGTATGCAGCTACAGATGGTCAAGAACGGGGTGTGATGTGGAGATGTTCAATAACGGGATGGAGGAAGACCTCAACTTGCATCTGGTAATTTAGCGGAGGTGAGCGGGTATAATTGAAACATGCACTGTAAAAGTGATCCTGGTGAAGGTTCGTTTGGGATATTTGCTTCACTTCTTGAGGATCGATTGGCGGAGTGCGGGGGAGGAGGCGGGGGGCAGTTCGTGTTTCGGGGGTGGGTAGACGCAGTACCGTTGTCTAGGCCAATGTCCAGGGCAGTCCTGGTCCACGAAGCTGGCGCCACGAACAAGGAGCTGCGTGTTGAGCACGATGGAGCACTCGCGTGCAGGTGTACAGAAGCCCCGCCGCCTTCTGAGAAGGCCTGCCCCCTCTCCCACTTCCCCCAGGCGCGCCGCCGATACAGGTCCTCGGTCCACTCTTTCTTGGCAGGCCCCACTTCGGGGAACAATGAATAACACAAAACATAAACTCCCGGAGGCCTGCGCGGACTTCTCGAATCGGCGGTGGACCCCCCTCCATGGCGCGCGGAGCGCGCCCAGGGGGCCCTGGTGCCGATCCGACAGATCCGCGCGGACCTCCGAGAGTCAGTGTTTCTGCCCTGGCTTGTTCCCCTGCCGCTTGCACTTCGCTTTCAGCACCGCCTGATCCCGGGGCTTTGCCCCCTCTTGGCCTTGACGTGAGGCCCCGACTTATTTTTTCCTTCCTCTGCTAATTAAAGCTGTGCGCGTCCCGCTTAGCTTTCAACGTAAGAGGTTCGCTCTCGCCCTGCAGATCAAACATTGTTCCCCTGCCGCTGGCACATTCGTAGCCGCTGCAAGCCACGGCGCGTGCCCGCAGACGTGGCCCGCGTCGTGGCGCAGGGAGGCACGCGGGGCCGCCGTGCCCGCCGCGGGGCGGCTGCCCTCAGAGACTGTACGCTGCGCCTCTCCTCCTCCTCCTCCTCCTCCTCCTCCTCCTCCTCCTCCTCCTCCTCCTCCTCCTGGGGTGCTCCCAGAGCTCGACGGTCCCGCCTTTGCCAGTGGAGCTGCCGTTCACCTTGTCCATCCATCTTGGCAATCCCCAGGTCATCCCCAGGGAGCGAAGGTCAGCGCGCTTCGCGCATCGCGGCTCGGCGGGTTGAGCAGGCGCCCCTCCTCAGGACGGCGGCGCGAGGGCGCCGAGTCATGCGCGCGTCGCGCATCGCGGGGCGCCCTGCGCGAAGTTAGGCGACCTAGAATCCAGATCGTTGGTGCTTCCGTGGGGTTGCCCAGACACCGATTCGGAGTTGGCCGGACACCAACCTCGCGTTCTCCGGTCCGCCCGACCCGACCCGACCGGCCAGTCCGCCCGACCCGACCCTCCCGATGGGGGCTGCCCGCCCGACCCGCCCCGCCCGCCCGCGGCCCGACCCGCCCGCGAGGGTCCGCCCGACCCGGCCCGCCAGCGAAGGTCCGCTCGCCCGACAGGACCCGTCCGCTGGGCCCCAGCGGACGGGTCCAGGGGCTCCAGGGGCTCTCGCGTGCCAGCCTGATTACGCATCATACTTGGACGTCGCACCCGCCCAGCCTGACCCGCCCGCTAGGCTCCGCCCGGCCCAACCCGCCCGCTAGGGTCCGCCCGCCCGACTGGACCTGCCCGCTGGGGCTCGCGTGCCAGCCTGATTACGCATCGTAGAAATCATGTCCCGCCCGACCCGACCCGCCCGTGAGGGTCCGCCCGTCCGACCCGACCCGCCCGCTAGGGCTCTCGCGTGCCAGCTGCATTATGCATCATGCTTTGAAAAGCCCGCCCCACCCAACCCGCCCTTACGGGTCCGCCCGACCCGACCCGCCCGTTAGGGTCCGCCCGCCCGACCCGACCCACCCTCTAGGGCTCTCGCGTGCCAGCTCCATTCTGCATCATATTTTATGCCCGCCCGACCCGACCCGCCCTTTCTGATCCGCCCGACCCGACCCGCCCGTTAGGTTCCGCCCGCCCGACCCGACCCACCCGCTGCCGTTCTCGCGTACCGGCTTGATTATGCATCATATTTGAAGGTCCCGCCCGCCCGACCCGTCCCGCCCGTTAAAATTCGCCCGACCCGACCCGCCCGCTAGGGTCCGCCAGACCCGACCCGCCCGCTAGGGTCCGCCTGCCCGACTGGACCCGCCCGCTGGGGCTCTCGCGTGCCAAGTCGATTACGCATTATACTTGATTGTCCCGCCCGCCCGGCCCGACCCGCCCGTCAACATATATTCCACACATAATTCATTCACATCACATTCAGCTCAAGCAAAACACTTTCACGCATGCACAGCGCACATACATAATCCATCTAACACACATAACATGCATGACGCATAATCCACTCACAACTCGCACATGTCACGCACAGCGCACGACACCTGCACACAACACACAACACACACATACCACACACCTCGCGGCACACACGCACAAACAACCCGCACACGCCTTTGCATGAGCCTGGGCACGCGCGTGCCATATGTATGTGTGTGTTCATATACAGCTATGCTCACTTCGGAAGGAACCTTTTCGCTCTGCTCGCCTGGCGCATGTCAAAGAGAGAAGGTTCCAAGAGATCCCCCAGCGAGGGATCTAACCAGCCCTCTGGAGTGGGTCCCTGGGCCGCTGGAGAAGAGTCAGTGATGTGCATGCACACATATGCACACATAGATATCGAAAGGGGCACCGTCTGGGGCAGCGGCGATCCCGGCACCCCTCGGCGCGGACCGCAGGCCCCGTGGGCCGTGCTGCCCCGCGCGGCCCACCCCCCCCCGGGGGGCCGCCCGGAACTGCGGAGTCCCAGACGAAGTCCTCCTCCCCCCCCTTCCTCTCGTATCGTCTTTTTATGTTCTTAATGATTTTTCTCTGTTATGTCATCATTTTTTCTTTTAATATTTTTTTTTTTTTGTTTTCCCTCCTCCTCCTTCTGTCTTCACATTTCAGCTCCTCCTCCTCTCCTCCTCCTTCCTCCTCCTCCTGTCCTCCTCCTCCTCCTCCTCCTTCTCCCTCCTCCCCTCTCTTCTCCTCACTCTCCTCTCCTCCTCATCTCCTTCTCCTCCTACCTGCTCCTCCTCGTCCTCCCCGCCCCCCCTTTCCTGCGGGGCCCAGGGTCCCAGTCCTTTCTACGGGCTTGGTTTATCAATCCGGCCGCAGCTTTTCGGGCGGCGCCCAGGGACCCAGCGAGTGTCCCCCGCAAGCCGAAAGCGGCGAAACCCGATAAGGACGAGTCATTTGTGTTCGTAGTGGTTTTTGAACTACGTGAGCTCCTAGGGCCCCTCCCTCACTCAGCCCATCCTTCCATCAGTCCCTTCCGCCCTCCTCCTCCTCCCTACCCTCCTCCACACTAAATCCCCTCCATTCCCGCTACTCGTTCCCGCCCCCCTTCCTTCGAAGAAGAAAGAAAAACGTGTTAACCAGCGTGGACCCCAAACAGTAGGTTCTTGCAGTCGATGCGATGCAACATATGTGGTGCAATGTATGCGATGCAACCCATGTGGTGTAATCTACGCGGTGCAACCTTTGTAATGCTATCTATGCGGTGCAATCTATGTGGTGCAATTCATTTGCCGAATTTAAAGTTGTCAACTCCACTGCTCGCGCAATCATCCCACCCACCCACCCGCAACTTGGTTTGCAAAACCCATGCGGCGGCGATTGCGATGAGTGCTGGGTGTTGGCTGATGCATCTTTGCGGCCGCGCTAGCCCGCGCATGCTCGCACGCGCAGCGGCCAGCTAGTTTGGCACGACCGACGCGAACGCGGTGGCGCTGACCGCTCGGCACATACCAGCGGGCACTTTAGTGCGAGTCGTAGACTTGGACGGGCGCGATATCATGGTAACGTCGACAACGGTGGACGCGATGATGGTAGTAGTGATGCTGGTGACGATGCTGACAGCGACGACGGGGCAGCCAGTGACGGCGCCGATGCTGATCGCGCCGACGACGATGGCGGCGTCTTCGCGTCGGTGACGAAGGTTTTGGAAAGAGTTCGACATACGCGCGCGGCCGACGCGCGGGAGTGGCTCGCATGGTTTTATTTGATACGGGTCGTGCCACGCCAGCACGCGCTCAAGGGCGTTCGGACGATTTCGGCATGCGCGCGCGAAACCCGTGTGGTATCATTTTATGCAAATGTTGAAAACTCGTGGTTTCTTCAGAATTTACCAGAACGCGCGCACGCTTTTGTTGACAATCAGTGTTGCGAAACTTCGTAACACATTATCCGTAAGGGCTTCGCCCCCTGCCTCCGGCCCCCTCTCTCGGAGAATGGGCCATGGAAGAGCTAAGTCATTGAGGCTTTGGCGCTGTCGTGCAGCAGTATCGGAACTCATGCGAGGGCGATTCGCAATCGGCAAAATCCAACTGATCACAGAGGGGTTACAACTCTGGGCGATTGGTAGAGTGTATGGTTTACGAGCTGGGTTACCACACCTGGTTTAAGGGCGGGGGATGTACTCGCAGTTTGGGTTACAACGACTAGCATGGATCTGCGTGAGGGGTGGCACCGAATTTCAGAAATGTGGCAAATCCATGTGTTTTTGGACCCTGACCCCGCGGATCTGCGTGAGGGGTGGCACCGAATTTCAGAAATGTGGCAAATCCCATATGTTTTTGGACCCTGACCCCGC
>CAUYUJ010012304.1:12500-17562 GCA_963575745.1 Prorocentrum cordatum | reverse complement strand
CTACGACTACGACTACGACTACGACTACGACTACGACTACGACTACGACTACGACTACGACTACGACTACGACTACGACTACGACTACGATACGACTACGACTACGACTACGACTACGACTACGACTGCGACTGCGACTGCGACTACGACTACGACTACGACTACGACTACGACTACGACTACGACTACGACTACGACTACGACTACGACTACTACTACTACTACTACTACTACTACTACTACTACTACTACTACTACTACTACTACTACTATCACGGATCCGAGGGTCCGATGCGGGCAAGGCACCGAGAATGCCGGCGGCGGAGACCTCGAGATCGGGAGCTGGGCCATGAATGGGCCTGTCTTCCACCACCACCAGCACCACAAGTGGAAGGGGGGGAAGGGAGGAGGACGAAAAGGGAGGAGGCGGAGGAGGACGAGGAGGAGGAGGAGGAGGACCCCCTCCTCCTCCAACTCATGGTGGTGGTGGCGAGAAGCAGGCCCATGAGGCCACCCGCCTCCGCGCAGCGCGCCCCACGAGTGCGCGATGCGCGGCTGCGCCCACACGCGCGGAGCTTCGCGCCCCCGGGGCACGACGCGGCTCGCCGTGGCTCGGACGCCCGCGCCCCGTGCACGTTTCGATGTCGTGCGTCTCGTTTGTATATGTGTATATATATATATATATATTAGACATAATTTGTTTTAAAAAAAGGGAGGAGGCGAGGTGCTCCCCGATGGTCCTCGCCGAGCGATGCCAGGCTGGAGGGCGGCCACCAATCTAGTCCTTGACGGGTGGGCATCGTTTTGCCGATGCCCATCCCCACTCGCGTGGCCTGGGACCCACTGGCCGGTTTACCCCCCCTAGATGGGGATGTAGGCCGTTCCTGTCAGATTATGAGGGGTATACCGTCGGGGCCTTGACCTAAGGAACCCTAAATAAGGAACGAGGCCCCTATTTTCCATAAGTTGAACTTCGATTTCGTATCGAAAGCCTAAGGAAAACCTGAGGCAAGCTGCGAAACACTTAAGGAACACCGAGCCCCTCCCCAACGAAAAAGGTTCCTTCTTCAGGGCCCCGACTGTACTGCGCGGGGGGCGCCGGGAGCCCACGGATCGAGGAAAGTAGCCTCCGAAGCGCGGCGCCAGTGCCGCACGACTCGGCGACGGAGCGCGTGCGTGTCGCATGAGAACGGGCCCCGTGGCTGATCGACACGTCGGCGGCGCGCACAGGGGGGTATGGGGGAGGGGGGGAGACTGTGGCGAGTCAGTTTGTGATTCGCGAGTATGGGGTGTTTTCGTTGGTTCCTGCGGTTTTTTCTGCCTCAGGATGCCCTCCAGGAGCTGCGCCTCGCCGAGAGCGTTCCGGGGGTGCCCCGATCGTCCCGAACGGCCTTCTGAGAAGCAGCCTCCTTCCAAGAAGCCTTCCCTCCTCCCCCCGTCCCCCCTCTGTAGGAACATGGAAAACCGACACCAACATCACCAGGGAGCACCTGCGGGAGGAGCCAGGGAGGGGCCCCCCTGGTGGTGTGGTCCTCCCTCTCGCTCGAGACATCCACCATCCCCAGCTCGGGGAGGCATCGTGGACCTCTTCGCTGGAGGTGACCCCTGATGGTGCTGGTGTCGCTTCTCCTTCCCCCCCCCCTTCTGCGCGTGGCCGAACACGCCTGAAACCATGCCTGCGCTTCCTCGAGAGAAGGCCCCCGCCCTCGGAGAAGCCTCCTCCTCGCCTCCTCAGACGACCGCCCCCCCTCGCACCACCCCCACCCCAAGCACATCCGACGCCTTCGTTGTTTGTTGTTTGTTGTCGTCATCGTCCCCCCGACCCGGCCCGCGACCCACCCGCGACCCACCCGCGACCCACCTGCGACCCGCCCGCGACCCACCCGCGACCCACTCCGCAACCCACCCGCGACACGGCCCGCGACACGGCCCGCGACCTGGCCCGCGACCTGGCCCGCGACCTGGCCCGCGACCTGGCCCGCGGCCTGGCCCGCGATCCGCCCGCGACCCACCCGCGACCCACTCACATTGTTGTAACGACAAAATCGGCGCCTACGGCGAACTCGTTTTATAATTTGGGCCTGCGGCGGGCTTCTTCAGAGCCTCGCAGACTGCCGACGTCCCCGCCGCCCCCTCACTCTGATCCGCAACCGCGGGGCGCGCGACGGCTTTTTTCTACAGCAGAAGCGGGGCACAGTCTCGACTCCAGGCAGATTGCGGGCGTGCCCAAAAGCCCGTTCGAAATGTCACAGAGCCGGTGCGGAGGAAGACATGATTCCAGCAGAAGAGGCGCACAATGTTGACTCCGAGACCTGTTGCGGGCGTGCCCAAAGGCCCTTTCGAAACGTCACGGGGTCGGTGCGGGGGAAGACGTGAGAATCCCGCAGAGGCGCTACACGGCTTCGACTCCGAGGCCACCTGCGGATGTGCCTCAAAGCCTGCTCGAAATGCCATGGAGAGGGTGCGGAGGACGAGGAGAAGCGGCGAAACACCAGCCTGAAACAGTGCGCCGACCAACCTGCGACAGGCGAGCCAGTCCGCGTCGACGGATGAGCAGATGTATGCATCCCCTATGGCCCAAATTGCCAGACGTCATACATCCACCAGCAGAGGAAGGGGACAGGAGGAGGAGGAGGAAGAAGAAGAAGAAGGACAAAATCAATAACAGCCCTGGGCTCGGGGGAGACTCGCCTGCCGCTCGGCAACCAGTCGCAAATCGCGCTACTAATACCATGAATCTATAGCCAAGAACACCACGCCACAATGAGAGGAAAGACGAGAGGACGATGGACACGAGCAGCAGCGGCAACAGCAGCAGCAGCAACAGCAGCAGCAGCAACAGCAGCAGCAGCAAAAGCAGCAGCAGCAACTGCGGGGTGCAACGGTATCGACACCGCTACTCCCTGGACCTCTCCTGGGTTGCGTCCTGACCAGAACTTCGAAGCGAATGCGGCCGTGGCGACGAGGGCTGCCCAGGAAACCCAGCAAGGCGAAGACACGAGGGAAGGGCACCGCTGCCGATGCCTTTCTCTTCTCTGATTGTGCGCACCGGCGGACCTCTCCGCGGACGTGTCGCCTGTACGCGAACCTGGACCGGTCGGCCTTGGACTCCTTCCAGAGCCGGTCGCTGATGTCGAACGCTTCGTCCTCCGGCAGCAGCTCCGCCGCCCGCACTGCCGCGGCGGGCTGGTGCGCGTGTCTGCTGCTGTCGGAGGCGCCGGCGGCCAGAACCCACGGCAAGGCGGAGCGCCCCTCGGGCGACGCCAGCCGTCCACCAGGCCAGCTCGGTGCACTTCCTGCCAGTGCGCACCGAGCCTCCCCTGGCCGCTGCCGAGATCGCTAGGGGGCCACCTGCGAACCCTACCCCCACCCCCCCACGATTTCTGAGGGGGAGGGTGGGGTTCACTCCGTTCGGGAGCTCTCCCGAGCGAAGTGAACCCCACCCTCCCCCTCAGAAACCGTGGGGGGGAGGGGGTCGGGTTCGCAGGTGGCCCCCTCAATCGCCCCGAGCTGGCGAGGATCGAGGAAGCGGAAGGCCGGCCTTCACGCACGCCGACGTGTGCGGCGGCCCGCGCGGAGGCGTGCGCTGGGCTGGTCTGGCGCACGGCTGGCGCCGCCCACGCTCCACCGCCGGGCCCTCTGGGCAAACACCCACTCCTTGGCGGCGCGCGCGACGAGGGGGAGGCGCGCGGCGCGAGGGGGGCGCACTCTGGGCCGGGGGGACCCAAGGGGGGGGATCCAGCGACGAGGGGGTGGTGCAGTGGATCTGGTGCAGGAGTCGTGTGGGGTTGCGAGACCTTTGGGGCGTGCCATACGCTCCGGGGCGCAGGTGTACTGCTGGACTTTCGCGTGTCATACCTCAGTTGCAATGCAATGCAACACAACTCTCCGGCGCAATACGTTTGCAATACAATTGCCCCAAATCTATTGCACCACCCCCTTGCAGCTGGACCCCCTTTTGGGACGCCCAGATCTGGGAAGGCAGGGTGGTTCTCAGAAGCACTCGGAGGCTTCTTCGAATCATTCCGGCACCTCTGAGAAGCGGGCGTACGCTGACATGCATGAGGGATCTGTGGATCTGGCGGTGGGCATCAGATCCGCAGCAGATCGGGGCAAGCATAATTTACCCCCCGAAACTTGCCGGGCCACTGCCGCCTGTTTTGGGGACGGACTACATGCTCGGAACGTGCTCCGTCGCCTCTGGCTTCACCCACCCCTCCGCTCGCGACGCTCCTTCCCCTGCTGTGCCCAATGAGGCCCCGCAGTGCCAATCGGCCGCCTCCGACCGCGGCGCGGGTCCGTGCCGCTGCGACCTCAAGATTGGGGACGAAGCGCGTCGATTTCGCATGGAAGCAGGACTCGTTTTTTCAAACCACGCGACATACTCCCATGTTACATGTGTCCTTCCTCGAGCGAAGCACCCTGCCCTCTCACTAGGATTCCTCCCGCTGGCGTCTCCTCCTTCTCCTCCTCCTCCTCCTCCTCCTCCTCCTCCTCCTCCTCCTCCTGCTCCTCCTCCTGCTCCTCCTCCCACCTCCTCCTCCTCCTCCTCCTTCCTCCCCCATCCTCCTCGCCACCTCCTCCTCCTCCTCCTCCTCCACCTTCCTCTCTCTCTCTCCTCCTCCTCCTTCCTCCCCCTCCTCCCCTCCTCCTCCTCCTCCGCTCCTTTCCTTATAAACAATTTCTCCCCTAGTCACACCCGAGGCAGTTGTTAAGGCCGGTCCGGGCGTTTCGCAGAGACTTCCTCACCATGTATGAGCCTGAAGCTCCAAAAATTGATAACAGTTCCACTCATTGAGGGGGGGTCAAAAGGTGGGCGCTCGCCTTAGCGCCGCCACATTCATGTATCAGAGTTTCACGGATTGAGGGCGGGTTGTTTTCCAAATGTGACTCCCGCCATAGCGCCGCATACATTCGTTTTAAAACGTTGCAAGAGCTTCACGTATCGAAGGCGGTTCCTTTTCAAAATGTGGCTCTCGCCTTGGCGCCGGCACGTTCGTTTGCAAATTTGCAAGAGTTTGACGGATTCCCATTATCAGCGTACCAGAAATCTTGTTTTGGA
>CAUYUJ010012304.1:0-5000 GCA_963575745.1 Prorocentrum cordatum | reverse complement strand
TGGCAACCAGCTGGCGATGCACGCCGCGAGCGTCAAAATGAATGACGCCCCCCCGGTCAGTGAAAAGCTGCCGCTGTGCTTCAACGGACCCGGGGCCCGCGAATCTGAACAGCGCTTCTGTCTTACCGCGTTTGAAATTTATGATTAACCCATACGTGGAGAAAACGTCTTCGAAAATTGCAGCTCACTTCGCCATTTTAGGAACAAGATCACACGCCCGGCCGAATAATGGCTGGACAACATCGCCCATATACCCTGCCGCGCCAAGTTGCTCTGGCTCCTGGTGCCGCTCGCCTTCCGGCTCAGCACCGAAACGGGCGATCAACGGCTCAGCGGGGAGCTCGAAAAGCAACCCTGCTGCGGCGAGGCGCAACTCCACAGCGCGGATCACGCGGCTGAAGGCGAGGAGGAAGACAAAGTCCCCAAGCGCATTACCCGCAAGACTCCCTGACTCAGTCTGCACGCAGCCCGTGACGCCTTCCATCGCAAACCAGGACTGTCTATGCAATTTACTCAGCATCTTGAGATAATGTTTCGTGCCTCCGCTCGCGGTCCAATGCTCATAGGCACAAAGGCCCTCGGCAATTTCCGCGGCGTCCTCGGCAGAAAACCCGGCGGCCAACAGGCGCGCGGTAAATGCGCCCATGGACGCCGGCGGCGAAGGGAAAGCAAGAATCCTCGCAACGCTAGCAAATGCAGTCTGCAAGTCGACAAAAAGAGCACCGAAGGAAAGCTTCCTAGCACGAACAACGTCCATGCACGCAATCATGTACAAATGAGCAAACTCCGTGGAACCTCCGTTGAGCCCGCCACCAAACTGCAAGGGAGAGCTA
This sequence comes from Prorocentrum cordatum, assembly GCA_963575745.1. Lineage (NCBI taxonomy): Eukaryota > Dinophyceae > Prorocentrales > Prorocentraceae > Prorocentrum > Prorocentrum cordatum. The sequence continues at coordinate 4,167 of CAUYUJ010012304.1, read as the reverse complement.
GCTGGTCGCAGCAAGAGCGGGCATCCCGCGGGACCGCACGTGGAGGGTCAGCGATTTCGACGCAGCCTCACAAATCGTCACGCCCCTGTATGACGGAATTTCGGTCATTGCCCCCTTGCCTTTGTAGATTACAAACAAATGCCCCCCTTTCCACTGCAATGGTGGCTGCAGGGCCACGACGGACTTGAACGCGGGCGGGTGGAACAACCTGGCGCACTCAAGAGGGGCTGCTTTGAACGATTCTGACCCGTTGCAATTTTCGGATATCCCGACCAACGGCCTCATGCGCGCAAAAATGCACGCAATATCAGACACGCTCGGGACAAGACCAAAGTCGATCGCATCAATAGAAAGATCTACATCAACGAGATTATCCGCCCTATCCTTCTCCACCAGATCGCGCATAGTGGTTTTCGTCCCCTGCAACAGCTTCGCAAAATGCTCGGCTATCTCGCGCTTTGTCTCGCAGGCTGACAATGTGACCGTGCCGTCTGCTTTCTTTACACCTGCTGCCGAATGCCGGGGTGGCTTATAGAGAGGCTTTAGCACATTGAACATGCGCCGCATCGACACATCGGCCGCTGCGCTCTCCAGCTCAAGCCGCGCCCGCTCAGCAAAATGGGCAGCGTCCTCGTCCAGCGCCTGTCTGATTTCCATCGAAAGCTTATCGACGGCCGCGCCGCAAAGACTTCTGTTGAGACAAACATCCCAAAACACACTCCTGCAATCCATTAGCGTGGAAGGCGCCCCTCCTGCCGTCGCGACCCAGGCCCGGAATGCGGCACGGCGCAAAGTCTTGTCAAGCAGGTGCGCAATATCCTGACCAAGCGACCGAAAACGCTTCCTGAGCACACCTCTCCGCAGTACAAGGTCCAACGTGCCCTGACAAAGAGCCGCGTTACGTTTCGCGCGCTCGGGCTTGGGGAACGCTTGCACTGCCGCGCCTTGAATCTGAGACTGCCTGATAAAACAATGCGACGTGGAATCAACATTGAAAGCAACCGGCGGCAACTGAGCGAGCAGCTGCCTGAAACGAAATGCAGTCGCTGGGTCGTCTGGGCCACGCCTGTCGTACAAAGCCCGTCGGCGCCGCACCACCGAGCGCGAAAAGTTAGGCGGCACTTTGACCCGAGAACAAATCATGAGGTGATCATCGCGGTCATTGGCCGTGTCATACAAATCATCCACGGCATGCGAACCTTCAACGCAGCCAACATTGGAAGACAACAAAATGTAGTCATTCATGGTGGCGCAACCATGTCCAATATACGTGTGATGGGCCGCCCCCCTGCCCACATTTCCGGGCAGACAGCGGGGCTCCACAATCCGCAATCATGCATCCACGTTTCAAACAGAGGCGCGCTGGCTGCATTAGACGGCAACGGGTCAGGGCTACCACCCACGAGCGGTTTCAAAGACCATGCCGCTGGAACAGTGATGTTCGAGTCAATCATTACTATGGCCGGGAGGTCCCGCAACGCTTTTGGCAGCAGCGCTTCGGCCTCCCCCCACCAGGACATACACTCTCGATGCCCCTGGTACGGCGCATGCAACGAGGCAGCGACAAATCGACACACTGATGTAGAAACTACTACAACCAGCGCCCTCGGATCAGCATGATGAATAACAACGTCATCCATGCGGATATACGCTTTGCGTTTTCCATTGACAAAGAACGGCCGAGATGCAGACAAAACAATGGAGCAACCTAGGGAGCCATACACATTGGACAAACCGGCGCTCTGAATCACAATGGACGCGTTCCCGCTCATGCTATCCTCAACCAGTTTTCGCCCCGTTGACTTGCTGCGGGACTCCCGGAAGCCTGCGAGATGAAACTTACGATGTTCAAGCTGTGCTAAAGCCAACTCGGATTTTGCATTTGCCCTGAGGGTTAATGCATTATGACCAAAGACACGCAACTCACACGCTGTGACCGACTCGGTGTCCGCCGGTGGGCTGCAATCCGCATCAATCCGCTTTCCAATGACAGCCGCCGGCAAAAACCTGTCAATTGCGATGCTTTCCAAAAGTATAGTTCCAGCCTCGAGCAAATCAGTGGGATACTCCCCCCTTCGTTGAGCGCACGGCCCCGCGAGGAAGAGCCAATTCACATCATGTTTGCTCGGGTTGACTGTGAATGCGAAGTCCGCAAAAACAACCTCGCAACGAATGCCTGCGTGAGCGGACCCATGACTCGCTGCATCACACAATGTATCTGCTAGCTCGTTCCAAGGATGACGCAGTGAGAGTGCACGTGCACGTGATCTACTTCAACATAGCTACACAACAGTAAAACCAGACTGCGGGCAACTGAGCACATATTCTGCTGCACGGAGGCTCTGGCGAATCGAAAGGCGACATCAGCAACTGCCATGTTGTCCGAAAAGACTCTGACGGACACATGTCCGAAAGCATCTCTAGACCGAAGCGCCCAAAGGAGCGCCCATATCATGGCGGACGTTTCCGCTGCAAAGGACATCGAAGCCTCGTCTGGCACCGCTCCGACAAAATGGGGGCGCCCGCTATCAACCACAACTACTCCACACACGGATCCGATGTACATCATGGTGCCGTCCAGCCCCTCGTCTATCACACAAAACCCCCATGTTGGAACAGGGGATGTTTCAGCTGAGGCGTAGGCGCTGTTTTGGGACCCCCCTCCGGACCCATCCAAGTAAATGTGAATGGATCGCAACGGGGCTCCTGGCATATAGTACAGTGTAGTCGCAAGCTCTGCAGCTGTAGTCTCCAACAGTGACACGCCGCATAAAGATTGCGACAGCGAATGGCCGAAAGGCTGAAGTAAAGACAGCACCGCACTACGATCAAAGACGCTGTAGGCCTGCTGCTGGAAACCCCTGGCTGGGAAACAATTGACACCGACCTCGAGACACGAGTCCCAATCACGAGTACAGGAGCCGAGACGAGACATATGAAAATCATTGCAAGACTGCTCCGCCCACCCCTGAGCTGGAGTATTAACTGCACTAGGATCTGAATTAAAATCTGGCTGAGGCCCCAACCCCCGCCCAAAACTGCGAGAATGCTGCAAAAGCAAGTCTAGACAGAGCACGGTGCGGCCACTCACGTCCCAGGCGTGGCCACGGAAGGGACTAGAAACCCCTGAGGGCACGGCGTCTCCACCAAGTTCTTCCCACGCAGCCTCCGCTGCGGCCCCGAACTCCCAGCAGCAAACTGCGGGGTCTCGGAGTCGTCCTGCATGTGCATGTCCGAGGCCGGAGGCGCTGGTTCGGAGGCCTCGGGCGGCATGGGGGCGGGCGGGGGGAGAGTCATCCCCTCCAGTGCCGCCGCCAAAGCATCCCGCGGCATCTCCGAGCCCGTCCGGATCTGCCTCGCGAGGTCCATCAGCGTGTCCTTCAGCCAACCTGGGGGCCCTCCCTCGGTCGGCGACTGCTGGACCGTGTGAGTGTTCTTCGTGAGGGCCGCCTCCAGCTCCATGAGGTCCGCCCGGTAGGCCGTCAAGGCGGCCTGCTCCGCATCGATCCTCTCCTGAGCCGCCTTCATGTCCTCCTGGGCCTGCTGGAGGCGCTTCTCCGTTCGCGTGATGACCTGTCGGAGATCATCGAGCTGCTGGCCCGGCGGCCGGGCAGCGTACAAGGACGCCTTCTTCTCCGCAATCTGCATGTCGATGACCTCCAGGGCTGGGCTGTTGATCATCGCGAGCGGGCCACGGGCCTTCATGAGGGCGGTGAGCTGGTCCCTGATCTGCTTCTGGGACGGCTCGGAATCCACCTCCACGTATACCACTGCCGGAGCCTGGGCAGCCGGGGGTGAGGAGGCTGGTGAGGGAGGACTGGGCGCCGTGGGCAGAGAATGGCCGCCCGTTGATCCAGGCGCTGCCGACGACAGTGGAGGCCATGCTGACGCTGCTTGCACGTACGTCTTCGGGGCCTGGCACCAACGACAGTGCGAGCATGTTGACCAGGAGCGCGTGCCACAGAGCGTACAGCACCATGAAGAGCCGCCACCTGCGCGAGCGCCACCGCCCCACCGGGCGTTGGGGCGCTGGGGAGACCATCGCGCTGGCATGCCTCTAGAACCGTAGATTCCCCACAAGTTCGAGTGATGCGCGAATCCCTACGCTCAATCTGGCCGCTCTGTCCTTGAGCTCCTCCTCCCCCTCCTCCCCCTCCTCCCCCTCTT
>CAUYUJ010012303.1:406613-451613 GCA_963575745.1 Prorocentrum cordatum | reverse complement strand
CCCTCCGAGAGGATTCGAGCTCTGGCCATCGCGCACAGCCCACCTACATTCCGCGCCTTCCTGATCACGAAGCTACTCCACACCTTCCCTTCGACGAGGCTCGACGCTGACCTGGACTATGACAGAGACTGGCATCCTGCTTTGCGGTGGCCTGTGCCCCTGGGATCCTGTGAACTGCCTTGTCGCCCTTCCTTCTCCCTCTTTTTGTCTGTTCCCTCCCTCCCTCCCTCCCTCTCTTTCTCTCTCTCTCTCTCTCTGGAACTACCCCCCTCTCTCTCCTTCTCTCTATCTCTGTCTGTCTCCCCCCCTTGACTACTCTATTTCTCTCTTTCTCTCTCGCTCTCTCTTTCTCTCTCTGTGGCCGTTGAACATCTTCCCCCTTCCCCGCATGGGCACGGCACCTCTCTGCGGAGAATTCTAAGCTCGTCGGACATCTCTTTCTATGACCCCCCTCGCAGCAGGTGTGGTAAAGGCTCCGGGTTGCGCACAGACAGCCTATCCAGGTAGCCACGTGCGTCCTCAACAGGCCCCCGGAGTTGCCCGAGCTGCGAGCTGGCCTCAACAGGCCCCCCGAATGGTCCAGGGCGGTCCTCACCAAGCAAGGGCGCAACGCTCTTCCCCGACGCCCCGGGGCCGCCGCCTGCTCCTCCAGCCTCAGCAGCGCCGCGCCCCGCTCCTCCGCGAGCCGGGCGGCCTCCGCGGCCGCTGCCTCGTCCTCGGGGGCCTGGGGCGCACCTCCTCCTGCGCCTCCTACGCCTCCTCGTCCTCCTCCTCCTCCTCCTCCTCCTCCTCCTCCTCCTCGTCGCAATCGCAATCGCAATCGCAATCGCAATCGCAATCGCAACGAAACGGGTCAGCGAGCACAAAGCCGAAGCTAAGACCGCTCAAACCCTCCCGAGAGGGTGGAGGAGAAAGGAGAGACAGGGGCAATGGATGCCTCTGGGCAACATGTCCGAAACTGTGGCCGGCAGCAGGGCCACTCTGAGGCGGGAAGGAGTCCTCCAATCTCCCGCTCACGCCTCCCCCTTCGCCAGGGCGGAGATATGCTCTACAGTGGGGCAGGTACTGAGCCTGGTCCAGCTTCCTCCTCCTCCTCATCATCATCCTCCTTCCCTTCCCTCTCCTCCTCCTCCTCCTCCTCCTCCTTCTCCTCCTCCAGTCGGAAGGGCGGGCCGGGCGTTTCGCCGGAGACTTTCTTACCATGCATGAGCCAGAAATTTTCAAAATGTGGTTGTGGCCTCGGCGCCGCGCACATCGTTTCAAATTTTGCAGGAGCTTCGCGGATAGAGGGCGGGTGGTTTCCAACATGTGGCTCTTGCCATAGCACCGCGCACATTGGCTTTCAACATTTGCAAGAGCTTCGCGGATTGAGGGCGGATGGTTTTCAACATGTGGCTCTCGCCATAGCGCCGCGCACATTGGCTTTCAACATTTGCAAGAGCTTCGCGGATTGAGGGCGGATGGTTTTCAACATGTGGCTCTCGCCTTCCCTCCGCGCACATTCGCTGTTTGAACATTTGCAAAAAAACTTAACTGACATAGGGCGGGTGGTTTCCAACATTTGGCTCTTGCTATAGCGCCGCGCGCACTCGCTGTTTAAACAATTGCAAGAACTTCATGGATTGAGGGCGGGTGGTTTTCTGAATGGGGCTCTCGCCTTAGCACCGCGCACATTCGTTCAATCGTCGGCTAGAACTTCACGGATTGAGGGCAAGTCCTTTTCAAAATGTTGTTCTCGCCGTAGCGCCTCGCACATCCGTTAAAACAAACATGCAAGGCTTCTCATGGTCAACGTAAAGGAATAGTGTTCTGGAGCGGTTCAGGATTGTCAGGGCGCAACAGTTAGGTTGATTCTCGGTGGTGACATCCCAGGAATGGGGTTCTGGCGCGATTCAGGGTCGCCAAGAGGCAACAGTCAGGTTCTCTCGTGGCGTCGAAGTCCTGAGAATGGCGTTGTGGCACGCTTCAGAATTTTCACACGCTTGTCCCCAACGGGGCAATTCCCCCAGTGGCAATTAACCCTTGCAGGGGTCCATGAAGAGGGAGCTTGGCGGGAGGACGTATCTGAAAATCGTTGATGAGTCTTGGGTTTGCACTGGTCTTCTTCCTCCTCCTCCTCCTCGTCCTCCTCCTCCTCCTTCTCCTCCTCCTTCCTCCTCCACTCACCTCCTTTATCCTCCTGCCTCCTCCTCCTCCTCCTCCTCCTCCTCCTCTTCCTCCTTCCCCTCCTACTCATCATCATCATCACTCCTCCCTTCGTCCTCCCTCATTCCTCCTCGCTCCTCCCTCCTCCCTTCTCCCTCCTCCCTCGCTTCGCCCTCCCTCCTCCTCTCTCCTATGGTTACGCAGTCTGAGCCTCACCCTGCTCCCTTCTCTTCCGTGACCCTGGCTGGAAGATCTGGGGCCCCATTCCGCGTCCTGTCTTTTTCCACACAGGGCTGGGCCGCCTTGAACTGTCCTATTTGTTGTTGCGCTGTGAGAGGCTTCGGTGTCTTAGCAGTGGTGATCCCGTCTCAGCGTGGGCCTCATTTTCGGGATCGCCAGTATGCTCCAGTGGTTCAGGCCGGCGCTCTCGCTCCAGGGCGGGCCACTCTTCTGGATCCGAATCCTTTTTGGCAGTCTTCGCCCCTCCTCCGCGTCCCCACGGTCCTCCTGCTCTTCCCGCCCCTCCCACTCCAATTCCTGCTGACACTGTTGGTATTCCGTCTCCTCCTTCATGGTGCTCCTCCTGGTCCTCCTGCTCATCCGCCTGCTCATCCGCCTCCTTCTCCTCCTCCTCCTCCTGCGTACGCAGCTCCCTTTTGTCCGATTGTGCCGCACAGCACGATGGGGCCGCATTTGGAGCTCCATGCCCGCTGGAACGCGTGCGCGGTTAGAGAACAGAGTAGCGCAATGGGAAGGGATGGGGAGGAGTGGCAGGCTGTCGACCGTATGCTAATCCTTGGAGAAATGATTGACACAACAGAGATTGTACGGCGACTCGTATAGAATACAGGCTATCAACGGCAGAGGGGCGTTCTCGGGCTAACTCCAAAACTCTGTGCGCTCCAGCCCCGGTAACAAGGAAACTGGGTGCATGGTGTCAGGTCGGGCGTTGGCAGAACTGGGTTTAGTGGAACCTGGTTTAGTGATTTGTACCGGGGGCGCCCCCCCGTCCCATTTCCACTAACCGGAACTGCCGTCACCCGAAAAACACCAGTTACGGCAAACCTGGTTTAGTGAATCTGGCCAATTGAGGGGCCCCAGGGCCCTACCACTACCCGGGTCCCCTTACCCGGGGTCCTGGCTATACCCGATCAGGGGCCGCAGGCTTGGGGATTACGTGGTGCGGGCACGTGGCACCTCGCTGGCGATCTGCTGCACAAGCTTCGGTTTTGGGAGCCCAGGCGGTTACGCAAAATGCTTCGTCCACGTCGCCGCCCAGATGAGGCTCACCATGACTACAAGCAGCGCACCTCGTCCAGAATCGAGGCCTGCATGGCGCGAGCGGGCCGCAGACCGATCCACATTGCGACCCTTGCGTCCGTCTCTCTGGATGCAAGTCGCGACAAATGCTCGTCTACAGCAGATGGCGTGCCACTCCTGAGCCGAGCTCGCGAGTACAATGCCCGGCTGGTACAGTGGAGACCCGTCCACAAGAAACCTTCCACAAGAAACCCAACCCTGAGACCCCAGGACGTCCATTTAATTTTGGGATGGGGACGTCAGGCCGTCCATAGCAAAACCATCGAATCCCAAGAAACCCAGGGCACCCTGGAGGCAAGCAGGGTCTTTCTTGGCAAGAGTCTCCACTGTATGGGAAACTATAAAATCGGGCCCCGCCGAGCGTCGACGTGTCGAAGGGCTGCTTCAGAGAGAGGGGGGCGGCCAGAGGGCGGCTTGTGAAGAACCCTTCGCCAGCTGCGTCGGCATTCTCTGGCGCAGGCAGCGGGACAGCATGACTCCGCACTAGTGGCGACAGCAGGTGCAGGACTTCGTGGCTACGACGTGCCAGCGGTGGCATACGGTGAAGGCGTTGGATAAGGAACCCTTAGACAAGGAATCCAGGGTCTGGAAGCCAGTAGAACTCAAATCGTGGATCGGCCATGGATATCACCGCCGCCCTCATCGGATAAGGAATCCTCCAGGGTCTGGCGCCTCCTGGGACTATTCCTGAACCAACGCCCCCACCTTATGGGAAACTATCCAATATCCGGCCCCGCCAAACGTCGACGTGTCGAAGGGCTGCTTCAGAGAGAGGCCGGGCGGTCAGAGGGCGGCTTGGGAAGAACCCCTCGTCAGCTATACGTCGGCATTCTCTGGCGCAGGCAGCGGGACAACACGACTCCGCACTGGTGGCGACAGCAGGTGCAGGACTTCGCGGCCAGGACTAGGTCGGGCCTGTCCCCCTACAAGCGGATTGTGGACGACAAATTTAAAACATGTCAAAACATACGGAACAACATGCTTAAAAATACTCAGAAAAATCGTCCCCAGACTATTTTCGACAATTTTTGACTACCCCCCCTGTAGAGGGACAGGCCCGGCTTAAGGCTACGACCTGTAAGCGGTGACATATTCCGACGTGCGTCGGGGAGGTCTCGGGCGGACCGGTGGCCAAGCGGGCTCGCACAGCACGAGGCGCAGAGAGAGAGAAGAGCTCGCTCTCCGACGCAGGGGGCCTGAGGCAGGTGAGCTCATGGGCATTCTAGCTTCAGGTCGGGCCTGTCCTCCTACAGATGGATTTTGGACGAGAAAAAAAAGGAACAAATGCGCAAAAATAGTCAACAAGATTCCGAAAATCGTCCCCAGAGTATTTTTTGACTACTTTTGACAATTCCTCCTGTAGAGTGACACGCCCGAATTAACTCTAGCTTCAAAGGTCTCTTGGGATGCGCCCGCAAAGCGGTTCTGTACGCCACATATTCGCAGCTCTTACATCAGGTGGTATGTGACCATTCGACTTTGTAAGAATCCAACTACGAGCTCCTCTTCACGCGGTACTTAACAAGATCGTGGGCCACATGACGCACGGATGGCGCCAACCGTAACTCCATGAAGACCAGGTGAAGTGGTAGAGGCGTTGCTACAACAAGGTCGCAGACGGATGGACCCGCGGACTACATGGAGCAAGCGCTTCGACGCCACCCTGGACGTGATCAAGGGCAACATCGTGGTCTAGACTGACGGTGGTCTACGCGAAGAAGATTGCACTGCTGCGTCGTGGGTCATTGGCTTGTGGGGCACAATGGGCGGAAAGGACGTGCTCGAACCGTTCACCATACACGGGACATTCTTGGAATTACCTTGCACGACATGTGGCGCAGAGGCAATTTCTTTGGAAAAGGCATCTGCTGAGGTGGCCAAGTTGCGGTGGCCAAGTTGCTTTCTTAGACGCGGGGCGAAAAGCTGAAACCGTGGTGTCTTACGCTTCATCAAACAAACAGACAAGGAGGGGTAGTCACGATTGCACCTAGCTCGTCCTCCCGCCTCTCTCCTCTCTTGTCTCTCATCCTTTTCCTCTCTCCTCTCTCCTCTCTCCTCTTTCCTCATCCTTCTCGTTCCTCCTCCTCATCCTGTTCCTCCTCCTCCTTCCTCTCGTTTCTCTCCGTCTCCTCCTCCTCCTCCTCCTCCTCCTCCCCCTCCTCCTCCTCCTCCTCCCCCCTCTTCCTTCCGCCTGCTCACTCCTCCTCCCGCTTCCTTCCTTTCTCCTTGTTATCGGCGGCTGCCTCAAACAATGCAATGGACCTGCGACGCGAGGCTGCAAAGCAGGCTGTGGAGGACGGGGGACCGCCCTCCCACTCAGAATGCCAAAGCCCTGTGAGGGCCCAGGAGGCCAGGAACAACAAGACAGGCCGAAGAACCAAGGCCGCGCACACAGGACCAGTCCAAACGGAAGCGGGCACACACACACACACACACACACACACACACGCGCGCGCGCGCACGCACGCACGCACGCACGCACGCACGCACGCACGCACGCACGCACGCACGCACGCACGCACGCACGCACGCACGCACGCACGCACGCACGCACGCACGCACGCACGCACACACACACACACACACTCACACACACACACACACACCACACACACACACACACGAGCGGGTAGGAGGCGACCAAGAACATGTCAGGCACCGACGCGGACATAGAGACACTTCGCCCGAGGCAAGTTCGACCTGAGCCTCAGAGCTAATCCGAGTCCTCTCGTGGGGGGTTTATCCCTGACACAGGGTACCAGCGACTGGCGGTCCCCCTCCACGCGGAAGAGGAGAAGGAGGAGGAGGAGGAAAATCTTCACGCCACGCCAACACCAAACGGGACCTAGCTAGCGCCTCAACACGCCCCCCTTCGCTCTCAGACGGGAGCTCGGAGCGGGACACATCGGGCACGGAATGAGACGAGGGAAAAGGAGAGGAGGAAAGGAGCAGGGAACGAACACGATCCACATTAAAAACTGATTGGCTGCTCGTCTGGGTGCATACCCTTTTGTTCCCGAGGTCTGTTCCACTGGCGACGACCAGTGGCTTCGGGCTCGCTGCAAGTCTGGCCGAACTTTCACACGCGAGCCCCCGAATTATAGCATTCGCACTACGACACATGAACACTGCTTATAGGGGTCGTTTGCCCCCCTAGGTCAGCCACCCTGCGCTGGAGCCTATCAACGGCAGCTGAAACGAGTCAACTGTGACCGTTGCGTGAGCCAGCCCTCGGCTGGACAAGAAAACATTGCCCCTTGCAAGCGACGTCGACACCGCCATAAAAAATAGGCATGACCTCCCATTTGCGTGGGCCCCCCCTCCCGATGCTGGGGGGGGGAAGGGAGTGGCGCGCTCCACGCCCACTAACTCTAGCCGATCAAAGAGAGGTCGTGCCACCGCCCCGAGATCTATGACCATTCGGGCAATAGTGATCGAGCCACTCAGGTCATGGTAATGATAAGATCTGGGATGTAGAAACACGCCCCGGATCTAGCAAATCCGTGTAGTGAGCCGGGTGCTGCGTTTACTGAATTCGGCGGCGCAATTTAATAAATCCGCTTCTCGCTTTAGTGCACTATCGTTTGTCTTTCACACTTTGTTTTGAGAACGCGCTCTCATTGATTACCATGACCTATGTTCGCCCGTGAATCCAAGAGAGGTCGTGCCGCCGCCCCGAGGACTACGACCATTCGGGCAAGAGAAATCTTAAGTATGATGCTGGCTATCCCATTGCCAGGGGAAGGCGGGTGCCACCGCGAAGCGCGCGTGGCCTCCACGTCCGCGAACCAACCAAACATATCCTGATGAAGCGCTCGTGCTCTGACATGCGTGCTTCGTCTCAATGCACCTGAGGGGCTTCTTCGCTCAGGCTCTTTAATCCTGGGGGCAGTTCCTAAGACCACGTGGACGGCAAGGCCAAAGTACTTGAGCTTAGGAGGATGAGCCCCCGAGGACCTTGAGCAAAGAAACCAACCATATCTTCCCAATCGCTGCGCAAGTAAGCCTCATGGTCCAAGGCGAGATTGAAGCCCCTAAGGCCTCGCATTCCGCCGCCTGCGGCGTCAGGAGATACGAAGGCCAAGCGGGGGCGGTTACCTCGCGCGTGAACACGGCCTGCAACATCCACCATGGCCGAATAGCGCCCACTCCTAGGTAGCTCACTGGTAAGGTGTTTATGTTACAACTTCCGCCCGGGAAACCTTCCCCCTGAGCCCAAGGTCCGGCGGGGTAGTCATAGGGTCAGGGCTACCTGGGACAACCACCTCGGACACAGACCAACGGACATGAACAACACCGTCGTCAGCAGGCCTTGAAAAACTACCCCGAGGATGCTTGACGGCCCTGCGAACGAATAGTGTGTTCGCAACGCGGATCACCTACATCGAGCGCAGGCTGTCGCACCTCCACAGAGATAATGCTTGAGCGCTACCATGTCCAATGCTCGCATTTCCAGAAACTGAGCCATAAGGTGTCTGGCCTACCATACGTATGTATATACATATATATGTGTATATATATATGTGTGTATATATACATATATATATATATATATATATATATATATATATATTATGTATGTATATATATATATATATATATATATATAGCGCGGTGGAGATCTGGCAACGGGCGTCGACGACCGCCTGGGCCGTCCAGATCGCATTGACGCCGAGGGCCCTCATGGTGGACTTATCTCTGCAGGGGGGCTTGTTGGACCGAGGCTTCTCCTTAACGATGTCCCAACAGAGCCCATGAGGAGCCCATAAGTTTACGCCAGAGCCCCCCTCGAAGCCAAGAGGCGCCGACCCCATGCCGAGCTGCAAAACAGACGCGGAGAAAGAGTAAGAAGGTTCAAACGATTGCCCCGATTATCAAGACATTCGCAGAAAAGAGGCACGATCCAACCGAGATGGGAGGCAGAGCACTGGCGGGACCAGCAGCCTTGGCCCACGACGACCAGCTTTCCTGCAAGAGAATGGGATGGCAAGCTTCCTTCGTGGCATCGAGACCGATAGTTCCAGAAAGCAGCCTGGGCTGGATCAGCCAAAAATCCTTGGCCCATCGGGCCAGGGGGGAACAGTTGACCCCCTTGGTGGGATCGTTTCCATTATACCCACTGCGATGAGAAGCATATGCTGGGAGCGGGGGGCAATCGTGAACGCGCCCAAAGACGGGGAGACATGCGACCCATCATCTTTAACCGCGCGAGTGCCTCGGCATCGCAGGCGCCGCCCCCCCCCCCCCGCTGGGCCTGAGGCACAACTGTGGGGCGCCTTCCGACCCGGGACCGCCTCTCGCTTGTTCAACCCACGAGTTTTGTGACTACCTGGCACCATGCGCTCCTTGAGTTGAATGTTTCCCTGGCCAGATCCCCTGGCTCTGAGCGCGCACAGCGGCGCGGCACGCGCCCCAGCAAGGCCTCGGCGATGGCGCGACGCAGGCCCTGAGGCCCTTCACCGCAGAGTTGACATAACCAATCCTGGACGCATCAGAATCGGAGCCCACAGCTCTGGGGATGTCGTCGAAAGAAGACACGGCAACAACTCGGATGAGGCTGGTGGCTATGGAGCAACCATCCGCCATTCCCAAATGGGCCCAGTAGAGCACTGCAATCAAGCCCCACAGGAAATGCATCGACAACGATATGCCCAGAGACGGACTCTGGCGATGCAAAACGGCAGTGTATGCACGGTGCGCTGATGCTGTAGATGATGAGGACGCGCTCTCGCATCACGCCCCCTCGCCCCGATGCAGGGCGGCCGAAACCTCTCCAGCACTACGCCTGAAAGGCTTGTCGCCACGCTGCGTCAGCGGCCCCTTTGCGAGCGCCCGCCGCCCAGTAGCATCTCGGATTGCCGCCGCGTTCCTGCCGGAGGGCCGCGGGCCTCCTCGCGCGGCCCCGCAGACGGCGACAACGAATTAAAACGCCGATGTGGCGGGCCCCCCCTGAGGGCTCGCTCAGCGGCGAGAGGGTCGCGGAAGGAATCGGGTCGGGGGCCCGCCGGCGGGCTCGTGAACGCAAGGACGGCCAGCCATCGCAGATAAGGCCACGTCACTGAAGATGCTGACATGCCCGTGGTGGAATCCATCCACAGACGCAGCTCTCGCCATCTTGTAGGTCTGAACCCAATTACGAGAACAAAATGGAGAAGGACAGGAAATGGCTCGACAGCCCTTTCGCGAGGGCCAGGGCCCCTGCCCCAAAGCTCACCAAAACTCATTAACTAACTCACCAAACCGAGGCCCCTGGGCCATGAAGTCTCGTCGCCAAAGGCCGGTGTCGCAGCGATAGGGCGCCGAAGAGAAGGGCGGCAAAGTGCGGCGCGGGCCCTGCGCCCTCCCGAACGAAGGCCTTGCAGCAATGACGTCCAGGAGGTCCTGCCAGCGGCGACGGAACCATTACTTGTCTTGGCGATAGCTGGGGCCACATCCTAGTCTAACAGCTGCTTACAATCGAAGATGAGGTCAGCGATGTCACGAACCTCAGGAGCAACCGGGACAATGATGGCCAAGGCGCACCTGGACAGATGCGGACGAGTCGTGACGAGCCTCGATAGCTCCAGGGGCCGCAGCAGGAGGGCTACCCAAGGATTCCACGACCGCCACCTGCCTAAATCTAAGAGCCCCGCCTGCCCTGTGTTCATCGATGAGAAGTCTGATATGGGCCTCAAGCCAACGTGGACCTTTCCGCGCGGGGTCCTCGGGGTCCGCGCGATGCTCGACAATGCGCTTCCGAAAGGTTTGGGTCGGCCAACCACGGGGCCCATGGCAAGGCAGGTCGCCGCCGAGCAGGCTCGCGAGGTCCAGCTCGGCACGGTCAGCCCGCGGCAGGTATCCCTGGGTGGGGACAGGCGCAGCATCCTCAGCGCATCCAGATATAACCTTACTTTCCGCTGTGTCGGCCGCATCCCAAGTCTCACCCTAAACCGAGTCGCACATTTCAGGGCGAAGCTCCATGGGCAACGGGACAGGAAGGAGCGGCGGCCCCCTGGGGGCGAGCGCCCTTGAAAAGAGCAGTTCGGGATTGCAGCGCGACCGCGCGGGCCTGCGAGGGCGCGGCGGGACGCCGGACGCCGCGTCGACGCTGCGAATGCGTTGGCCGAGGCCTCCAGAAACCCAGACGAATTCCACAATGTCTGGGGGGCCCATGGATAAAAAGTGGGCGTGCTGCTCCATGGGAACCGGCTTCGCTTGGAGCTGATCGGGGAATTTTGACTGTCGAGTAGCACTCGGGCTGAAAATGAAATCTCCCGAGACGATAGATTCGCACTCTAAGCGCCAGATGAGCCCCCCCCGCCCAGCTTCGTCAACGCGGACGCTTTGGCGGCGTTGAAGCCCACCGCGCGGTCAGGATAGAGCGAGGCCACGCGCGTGGACGGAGAGCCGCGGCCATGCGCCATGTGTTCAAGGCGCTAGGGAGAGAACTGGGCGCCGACGCACCCCTTATGAATTATCCCAGTGCGACCCTACCTAGGAGTTGGAGCCCTAGGAAAGCAGCATTAGTAGTAAAAGTAAAGCTAAGCTACAGCTGAGCTGAAGCTAAGCTAAAGCTAAGCTAAAGCTAAGGTAAAGCTAAGCTAAAGCTCAGCTAAAGCTAAGCTGAAGCTATGCTAAAGCTAAGCTACAGCTAAAGCTAAGCTAAAGCTAAGCGACAGCTAAAGCTAAGCTAAAGCTAAGCTAAAGCTAAGCTAAAGCTAAGCTAAAGCTAAGCTAAAGCTAAGCTAAAGCTTAGCTCAAGCTAAATAAGCTAAAGGGACGTAGCTGGGGGAACCGCGGGGCGGATGCTGGGGGAACCGCCTGGGGCGGGCCCAACTGCCTGGCCCTTTAAGCTTACCGAGTAAGAACCCTTCTAGGCAGAGGCTAGGTAGGGACAAATTCGCGCGGCCAGCGCACAGGGCGCAAAATCTCTGGGGCCCGCGCGGAATCGCCTCGAGCTGCGCGGGAACGCAACAACGGCCGCGCGGGCGCCCTCGCGCCGGCGCGGCTGAACGCGCCCCGAGCAAAGGCGCACGACTGCGCCAGTCGCGCGCGGCCGTAGCTCGCGCGGCGGGCGCGACGCCATGCAGAGATCTCGCCCGCGCGCCGCGCTCGACTTCGGACGCCCCGCGCGGCCCAAAACGCGCCCCGAGAACGCGCCCTGCGGTCGGTGGCCTGAGCGAGACTTGTCATGGCGGGGGGCATGGGCCATGGCATGGCTTTCGCAACATTGGCGACGGGGCGGAATACTGGTAAACCCTGGTAGTCCTGACCCGCTCGCAACGTCTTGGTTAGACCTGGAAACCTGCCGCGGAGTCATGCATATGGCATCTGAAATCAAACGCCCATCCGCCTTCCTGGAACATTTGATGCGGCGGTCGGCATGACCTGGCCCGCGCCCAGGGGGCGCGCGACTCCGCCGCGAAGGTTCGCGTCTACATTCGCGCGGTGTGACATCTCGGCCGGCGCGTTCGCAATCTCATGCGAACCTGGCGTCGTCGCGCTTTCTCAGGGTATCCTTCCAACCTGCGCAAACGTGCCAGGCCAATAATTTTGCGCGGCGCCCGGCGATCTTTGCGCGGCCATTTTTGGTTGAATGGCCATGTACCGGGCGTCTATTTCGGTGGCGATGCGACGCGCACCCCTCGCCCTCGCTGCCCCTGCCCGCCCCGCCCTCGCACTTCGCCCTTCCTCCCCCGCTGCCGCTGCTGATCCTTGTCCTCGCCCTTCGCGTTCCATCCCCTGCCGTGCGCTGATGGCAACTGACCTCTCTGGTTAAACGCAACGGTCACATATGCCGCGCAACTTCAGGGCGTCGCGCAGGCCTCGAGCGAAATTCTCGGATCGGCGCGCAGAATGACCTAACGGGCACGCATGCGCCTGCCGGCGCCGAGACGGCGCCATGCAAGTGGCAGCGCGCCCAGAAACCCGGTCTCCTGCGTCAACTTAAAACGCGCCTAACCACTTGCGGGCCAAAATGACTGCGCCGCTGCCGTCCCCCCTCGGGGCCTCTCGACGCCGGCCAACCGGCGAGATGCGCGGCCCCCGTGTCAGAGCTGACGCCGACGCGCGATCAACGGCCCCTGGCCCCGAAGCACGCGCCCCTGACAGATCCAGACGCGGGCGCCGGGATCCGAGCCGAGGAGGCGCGGCAGAGTGCCCCGGCCGTTCTCGTCGACGACGCAGATGACGGGGAAGGTGGCGTCGTTGGACTGAGGAGAGGCCGCCTCTGACCTGACCTCGGGCCTGCGGCGCCGGGCCAAGGGGGCGGGGGAACGGGCGCAGCGCGCGCGCGCGGGGGAGGCCAGGGCGCGACCCCCCCCCCTGGCATGCACACTTGGAGCAACGCTTAAAGATCGGCAGCCTGTCTTTGAAGCCCATCGAAGGGCGCGCGCCCGCAACTGGCCGACCAGCCCCGGCGCGGGCGACAGTGTCATGACACCAAGAGGATGCGACATCGCAGCGGCAAGCTCGGGTCGAGGCAGTTAGGGGCGCGCGAGTCCAGCGCGATCGCGCCCGGGCTGGCCTGGCCGACGCGCGGCCCCAAGTGCCAGGGAGGGCCCGGCGTTGCGCGGCCAGGCGCTCGACTGCTCGACGCGGCAACAAAAGGCGGGGGCGCCCCCATCGGCTCCGCCGGGCCCGCGCGCGCCCGCGCCATCGCGCCGCGGGGGGGGAACTCTGAGTTCCATGGGGCTCTAGCCAAAGACCCAGGGAAAAAACGTCGGCGGCCCAAAGGCCCCCTCGCGGCTGGGCCCGCAACGCCGCGACGGGGCCGGAGAAAGGCGTCGCGCCCCCCGCGCGCGATCGAAACGCGAAGACAAAATGGGCCCCAGCCCCAGGCCTCGCCAATCCAACCCCCAGGGGGAGCTAGCAGCACCCGTCCACCTCAAACCCGGTCTGAGACGAAGCAGATGCCAGCGCCGAGCTCCAGCGCGCGCGCGGCAGGGCTCCTCCAGCTGATTCCCAGCCGGCGAGTTCAACGCCAGCTGGGGCGCAGCCGTCTCTGGAGGCCCAACAGGGCCGCATCGACTCGCGCGCGCGTGGCGCGCGAGTCTGTCGGCTAGACGCAAGAGTGACCTCGGCCCCAGGCAGGGGTGATCTTTGGCGCGCGGCTTCCGGGGGTGCGCGAGGAGGTCAAACCTGAGGGCGCAGGCGGCAGGCATCGCATCGCGGTCAGCGATCGGGGGGGCCTCGCTGGGCCCGCGCCAAAGGTCTCTCCAGCGAAGGGTCACATTTGCGCGCAGTCCGGCCCGAGAGCGAGGCAGGCAAGTAGCGAAGCCGAGCTCTGCGTAGTCGCACATGAAATCTGAGACGGCGGCAACCAGCTTGGCGAGCGCGATTGGCGCCGCGCCCCCTCGCGCAGCTGCTGGCGCCGCGAAGGGGGATGCCCGCCGGCAACTCCTTCTCAGCTAGATCTCCGACATCCTGTCCACCTCCAGCGTCAGCCTGTGCGACGGGAACAGCGGCGCCTGAGGAGGGGCACCTGGGCCGCTGCCTGTGCTGCTGCCACCTTGAGTACCGCCACCGCCATCAGCCGAGCCCGCCATCCCACCACCTGCGGCCACGCCGTCCTCTGTGCAACGCTTCTTTGTAATGGGTCTGACCTTGTGCGCCTCGTGCTCGGCTCTGGCCGCAGAAGCTGCTTCGGTAGCATCTTTGAGGAGCTTTGAAGCGAGCTCCTTGATGGCATTGGGTATCGTAGCTTTGCGCTCGACCAACTCAGCTTGACCATCGGGGGCAAGCTCGGAGTCTACAACTTCCTTCTGAACCTCGAGGAGACCTTGGAGGTTCAAGAACGCGTCACACGAAAGCTTGCCGTCGACGAACGCTTGGATGTCAGCCAGAGCGGGCGCCTGAGGCTGGACCTGTGGGAGGGCTGCGGGGGAGAGCTGTTTTACCCCATACTTACACTCTCCATCCGCCAAGTCGAATTCAGCCTTGAGGTTCAGAGCTGGTTCTTTCTCAGCATCCAGTTCACCCCGCCACTCACATATTTCATGAGATCATGTGCCAGCTTGTGCCCTTTCTGTTTGACATCAGTTTGTGCGTGCAGAATGTGCTGGTGGGGCGGAATGGCCACATCCTTTGGAGCCGAAGGAACCTTCGAAACTTGAGCGTAGTAGTGGGCCGACGGTGTGTCACCAAGTTTGCGCGATTACTCACTTTGTCAAGGTAGTACCTTCTGCTGCCGCAAGCCCCGGAACGGGAACTGGAGACCTGGAGACAATGATCGTGGACCGTCCCCACCAGCTTCTGACTTGGAAGATCCACAGACCTTGCCCTTACCGTAACCTTTACTTTACTGAACCTGCCACTGCACAAGGGAGCCTGCCGAATCGCCGATGCTGCTCAAAGCTGCCCACTTGCCTGCACTAGCCTTGGGGGGACTCGGCTGCACGTGAACGAGCGGAACATGAAAATGTTTGTGCCATTTGTAATGAACAAGATCCTTGCGACAACCACACACCGAACAAAAAAAATTAGCAAACTCAACTTGTACCGTTGCCTGTGGTGATCAAACCCACGCCGCCTTCATCATCCTTGACCCCAGGTTGGTTGCTGAACGCAGGGGCAAGAATCACTGCAGAAATGCAACAGGAAACGACATATTCCGTAAGCGGACCTTGTGTGGAACATAAATGAACTCGGCGAGGGGACGCCAGGGAAGCCTGTGGGGCCGCGAATCCCCCCGTGCCCGGCGGCACACGTCCTGAGCAAATGATTCCAGCCTTGGGACGGTATCGCTGCGGACTCCTCGGCCCCCTTTTTGTTCCTCCTCCTCCTCCTCCTCCTCTTCTTCCTCCTCCGCCTCCTCCTCCTTCTCCTTTTCCTCCTCCTCCTCCTCCTCCTCTTCCTCCTCCTCCTTCTCCTCCTCCTCCGACCCCAACGGCTGGGTCAGACGGATTGTGCATGAAAGCGCGAGGGCGGGTCGGCACACGGGCCCAGACTGGCGCGCCGGGAGGGAGGGCGTTAGGGAGGACAAGCTGCGAGGGAGCGTGCCCTCCCTGGATTCCTACACTTAGGTCGGGCATGTCCCCCTACAGGCGGATTTTGAAGGACAAATCAAATATATAGTCACAAAAATATTCCAACATCGGATGTTGGGGCGTGAGATCGCAATGGAACGGAGACCCCCAAACGGGAAATTGTTTTGTTTCGTTCGTGTCGCGCGTGCAGGCGAAGCGAAGCTGCGTGGGCGCGCGAGAGGAATGAACCCGCCGCTGCTAAGGCGAACTCAAGAAAAATGATTATCCTCCGTCCGTCCGTCCGTCCGGCGGAGGCCCGCGGTGTCCCGCGGTGTCCCCTGGTGTCCCGTGGTGTCCCGTGGTGTCCGCCGTTGCAAAGGCGAATTCAAGACAAATGATTATCCCCCGTCCGTCCGTCCGTCCGGCGGTGGCCCGCGGTGTCCCGCGGTGTCCCGTGGTGTCCCGTGGTGTCCGCCGCTGCTAGGGCGAAGTCATGACAAATGATTGTCCCCCGTCCGTCCGTCGGTCCTGCGGTGGCTCGCGGTGTCCCTGGTGTCCCGTGGTGTCCCGTGGTGTCCGCCGTTGCTAGGGCGTTCTCCCCCGCCCGCCCGTCCGTCCGTCCGCCCGGCGGTGGCTCGCGGTGTCCCACGGTGTCCCGTGGTGTCCCGTGGTGTCCCGTTGAGTGAGGTCGATCGTGAGATCGATAGTGAAATCGATAGTAAGGCCGACGGTGAGATGGATAGTGAGATCGATACTGAGATCGATACTGAGATCAATGTGGTGCCCCGAGGTGTCCCGTGGTGTCCCAAAAAGTGAAATCGATAGTGAGATCGAACGTGGGATCGACAGGCGTCCCGTGGTGTCCCGTCGTGTCCCGTTGAATGAAACCGACAGTGATATCGATAGTGAGATCGATATGGTGTCCCGAGGTGTCCCGTGGTGTCCCGTGAAGTGAAATCGATAGTGAGATCGATGGTGAGATCGGCAGGTGTCCCGTGGTGTCCCGTGGAGAGAAATCGATAGTGAGATCGATACTGAGACAGATGTGGTGCCCCGAGGTGTCCCGCGGCGTCCCAAAAAGTGAGATCGATAGTGAGATCGAAAATGGGATCGACAGGTGTCCCGTGGTGTCCCGTCGTGTCCCGTTGAGTGGGATCGATACTGAGATCGATAGATAGTGAGATCGATGTGGTGCCCAGAGGTGTCCTGTGGTGTCCCGTTGAGTGAGATCGATAGTGAGATAGATACTGAAACCGATAATGAGATCGAGATGTGCCCCGAGGTGTCCAGAGGTGTCCCGTTGAATGAGATCGATAATGAGATCGATTGCGTCAGAGGTTGGTTCCTCCCCTCTTCCCCCCCTCCACAACCTCCCTATCACCCGAAGGGTGGTCGTATAGGTAGCCAACAAGTGTTGTTCATGTAAAAAATGCAATCTTGAACGGACACCCCTCCCAGGGCGTGGATCCCAAGAGACTCGGAACGGCGTCAGCCTAACGGAAAAAGACAGCTGGCGTGACGAGGACTTTCATTTCTTTTACAGCGCCGGAGCTCAGGCCCACACCTGAGTGCACTTGCGATGGCGGCTGACGGCAGAGCTGAAATACTGAGAGCCCCTGGCCCACGCGGCCGAGGAGCTCGAGAAATCTGACAGTCTGGCCAGACCTGAAATCAAACCCGAATTCGCAGAAGTCCAAGCTACTTTGCCTTCCACTCCAGCGTTTCCCTGGGTGGGAAGGGCGGGACGGCAGAAAGGCTCGAGGGGAAGAGGCAGCGGGAGGGGAGAAAGCGAATGCACAAGCGATGAGACCAAATGCAATGCAATCTCGAACGGACACCCCTCCCAGGGCGTGGATCCCAAGAGACTCGGAACGGCGTCAGCCTAACGGAAAAAGACAGCTGGCGTGACGAGGACTTTCATTTCTTTTACAGCGCCGGAGCTCAGGCCCACACCTGAGTGCACTTGCGATGGCGGCTGACGGCAGAGCTGAAATACTGAGAGCCCCTGGCCCACGCGGCCGAGGAGCTCGAGAAATCTGACAGTCTGGCCAGACCTGAAATCAAACCCATATCAAACGCTGGAGTAAATCCCGTATCGACTCCATTGGCTTGCCGAGGGAACACTGCAGCAGGCTAAGCGCAGAGAGGCACCCTACGAGAGGAAGGACAACTGCAAGGCCTCAGCACGCTTAGCCTCTGCCTTCACAGCGGCCGAGAGGCGTCTGAAGGATGCAAGAGCACGGCCGCTCTTCTGATAGCGCTGTACAGAACGGAAGCTCGACCACCTGCCGCGAGACTGAATGTCGGCCAGCGAACGGGCGCCTCTCAGGTAGTCCTCCGACGGACCGCCGTGCCGAGGGAGGTGGGCCGTGACCTTGGTCGGGAGGCCGACGGCGACGGCGGCCTTCTTGAGCAAGCGGTTGTACGAAGCGTACGAGTGGAGGAACATGAGGCGCCCCTGGCGGGCTTGGTTGGCGCTCTTGACGAGGGCCATGAGTGCGCCAGCCACACCCGCACGAGACTGGCCATCGATGAGCACGGTGTCGTCCTGGAGGCCAGTCTTGGTGACGCGCGTGTGCACGTCGTCACCCATGACCAGCGCGGAGGCACCGACGACGAGCCCCATCTTGTTGTATCCTGAGCCGGCACTCGGCTGCGGCAGGATGCAGCAGGGCACGCGGAGGTCCAGCAGCTCACCAGGGCGCAGGTGCGTGTCAAACTGCACCACCAGGCCGCGGGCGGCCTGCAGGGCAATCTCCGTGTTGAGGCCGGCCAGGTACAGGGCCATCAAGCACGCTGCCGCCCAGCAGAGCGGCTCCGAGGTGACGTCCGGCTCGAGCTTGCCCCAGCCGGCGAGGGCGCCCTTCGCCTTCGGGAAGACGCCTGGGGCACGAAGCGACACGCTGAAACGGTAGGCCAAGGCGGCCAAGGTGTAGCGGGCCGTGCTCTTGCTGCCGCCGTCGACGTAGAGCTGCTCGAAGTACTCCTCGAGGAGCGTGTCCACCAGGGGGAGGTCTTTGCTCACCCAGCGGTCGGCGACAACGCCCATGGCCGTGGCGAACACGACGACGCTGGCGAGGTAGCGGGCCTGAGTGGCCGGCCGCACCTGCGAGCGCCGCAGGAAGCCCGGCGAGGAGTCAGCGGGCACCTGGCGGGCCCGGGCACCCGACGCCCGGCCTCTGCCGAGGCTTCGGCCTTGCCCGCGGCCGCGGGAGGCCGACGAAGCGGCCCCAGCCCTCGGCGTCGGGCGGCCAGAGCGCGACCCACTTCCTCGGGCAGCTGGGGCACTCGAGGGTCGGCTGGTCGTCGCCCATCTTGGCTGCGCGGCGGAGCTGAGCCTCCCAGTGACCGGGCAGCAGTGGATCCCCATCAGGTCGCCAGGCTCCCGCGGGCGCCGCGCGCGCCAAGGCCCGAGCGGCGCTGTGGCAGACACCAGGAGGGTAGGCGCCAGCCAGGGTCGTGCGCCAGAACTGCTTGAGCCGACCCTGGCGATCACGGACCTTGACCTTCCCCTGAAGATGCTCGTGGGCATGACCTCCAAGACAACGCCTTGCAAGGATACCGAGCTCGGGGAGGTCAGACTCAATCCTGGTGGGCTTCTGGTACGGGGCTCCAAACTGACAGCAGTCATACACCACGGAGACCTTGCTATGCTCGGACAGGAACTTCTGGAGAGGCTCCCAAGAGAAGAGCCGGGATCCCCGGGGGTTCTCGAGGGACCACCT
The DNA here is from genome assembly GCA_963575745.1 of Prorocentrum cordatum. NCBI lineage: Eukaryota > Dinophyceae > Prorocentrales > Prorocentraceae > Prorocentrum > Prorocentrum cordatum. Next base: position 432,478 of record CAUYUJ010012303.1, on the reverse strand, counting down.
GACGCCGAACTGAACGCACAACCGAAGTAGACGAAGAGTGACGTGAGCACACCGCCGACCGGCACGTATAGCAGACGTATCATTGGCCCCACGGCGAGCAACTGACCACGGAGTGCACGGAGTCCCGAAGTGCACGAACCAGACCTTGCGAGAGACGATCCACTGGCGAACGACGGTCTCGATGCTGGGCCGAAGCAGGTCGCCCCAACCCCCGAACTTGATGTCGATCGGAGCCGCGACAGCCAGCCCGAGCTGCGCGAGAGCCCCTGTCCAGCGAGCCCCCCCCGAGAAGATCTCGAGAGCCGCCCGACGTCCACGAAGCCGAGGTGCAGGATCACGAACCGGCTCGACCGCGACGAACGGCGCGGGCGGAGGGGGCAGCAGCCCGGGAGGCTCTGTCGTCCATTTTCGGCCAGGCCGGGCATGCAAACGAAGGCTCCCGAGGGCAGACGGCCCGCGAGGCGCGCTCCCGACGCGCGTGCGCGGCCCGGAGCGGCCCAGACGTAGCGGGGCCCGCTCGGAAGAAAGGGGCCGAGGCCCCGGCACGAGTCTCCGTCCAACTCGTCCGAGGGCCCCAGCTGGCCGCGGCGCAGGCACTGGCCGCGGCCGTGGGCGGCGCCCGCGTGGGCAGGCCGCCGGCGGCGACAGCTCGCGGGCCCCCTCGGCCTCGTCGAACGTCGCCTTGCGTGCAGGGTGGCCAGGGGCGCCGGCTGCGGGCCCCTCTTGCGGCCGTGGGGCGCGCCGCGGCCCGCAGCGGCCAGCGGCCCCAGGAGCCCGCGGCGGCGGCCGCGGCGGGCAGGACTGCAGTCGGCCGCCGCGCAGCCGCGCCGCGGGGGGAGGCTCGCGAGCCTCCTCGGCGACTGGCCAGCTGGCGATCGCCGAGGGCGCCGCCGGGGCCGGCGTCGGGGCCGCCGACTGCGGGCACCCCGCGGGCGGAGCGGGCCTCTCCGACCTGCCGCCGACCCGCCGCTGCCCAGGGCGGTAGACGCCCTGCAGCGCCTTCCTCGACCCCGCGTCGCTGAGCTTGCGGTCCGTGTCGAGGTGCCGGCGCCGCCAGGAGATCCCGCAGGCGATCTGGTAGGCGGCGGCCCTCCGGCACAGACAAGCGAGGCCGAGGTCCACGGCCCGCCACTTCTCGATGGAGAGGAGCTCCGACATGTTGTCGCCCAGGCTGAGCACTCGGGAGCCGTGGCAGTCGACCTGCCGGGCGGCGTGCCGCAGGCCCCCCAGGGCGATGCGGCCCTCCAGCAGGTGAATGGGCCCGCCGCGGCGCCGGGCGCCCTCCACGATGAGAGACCAGTCCCTGGGATCGACGAGGCTGTCGGGCACGGAGGCGCCAGCAGGTCGCACGGTGGGCCTGAGACGGCCCTTGAGCACGCCTCGGGCGCCCTCCCTCGAGCGCGTAGGCGGGGGGGCCCAGACGGCCACGCCTGTAGCGCCTGGCGGCTCCCCCAGCACCCCTCCAGCGCCCGGCACCCAGCCCGGGGAGAAGGCGTCGTCGAGCGCCGCGTCGGGCCGCTTCTCGTCGGGGACGAACCTCCACCTCTCCCGGGTAGCAGCCAGCTGCCGAAGGAGTCGAACGTCAGCGCGTCGGCGGTGGAGGGCGTAGCCTGCCTCGGACGAGTCGGGGCACAAAACCAGGGAGGACATCGGCCGGTCCAAGAAGACGACGGCCTGGAAGATGAGGCCCCTGAAGAGCTGGATCTCCCGACGGGCCCCAGCAGACAGTGCGACTGGAGGCCCCTGACCCTGCGCGTCCACGAAGCGGTAGAGCAGGCGGAAGATCGAGAGGGCCGGCCGCAGCAGCAGGCAGTGCTGCACACAATGCCCGAGGAACACTCGGATCTGCCAGGCCGCGCGCGGAACCCCAGGGCGCTCGAGCTCCTGACAGGCCAAGTAGAGGCGCCAGGCTCGGTGATCGGAATGACGCAGACGCCTCCGCCTCCCGTCGTACTCCACGCCGACGGTGGTGAAGTGCGTGGCCGGGCCCTCGACCTCGTGGTACGCGATGCCGAGCGAGTCGAGCTTGTCCTTCGCGGCCTGCAGCGCCTGCCCGACGTCGTCGCTCGAGAGGCCCAGGAACGAGACGTTGTCCACGTAGACCGACCCTGTGGGGCGGAAGGGCGCCGCGACGGGAGCCGGCTGCTTGTCAAGCAGCAGGCGTCGGGCACCCCCCGGCAGCGTGTCAGAGACCCAGGACGTGACGGACGAGTGCACGGCCCAGAGTGCCCATGACCACCCCATCGGCACCCCGCGGAAGACCGGGAACACGAGCTCGTCGGGGTCGACAGGGGACAGGCCGTCGGGCGTCCAGATGTGGGAGACCTGGTAGTAGGAGGCCCGCCCAGGAAAGTCCATCCCGAAATCCTCCGCGACGCGCTCCGAGAAGAACTGGTAGAACGAGTCCTGGAGGTCGAGGGGCGACCCGAAGATCTGAGGGGGCGAGCCATCAGCACTAACCCACCCGGCGTCCGAGAGCGCAGCATCGGACCAGTCCTGCTCGCTGAGGGCAGCCGGGGTCCCGAGGGCGGCGTGCGGGGGCGCCCAGTGGGCGCGGTTGGTGTCGCGAGCGTCGACGACCAGGCGGATCCAGCCGCCCTTCTTCTTCTCGACGAAGAAACACCCCGCGCGTGACCTGATCCGTCTCCGGAAGCCGACCAGCCCCCGCCCCGCGAGCCTGAGAGGGAAGTCCCGACGAAGGCCGGCGTCGCTGGCAAGCCGCGCGTCCCAGTACGGCTTGATCGGCGGCAGGAGCTCGAGGTCCTGCTCCACCACGCGGTCCGGCTTGCGGATGTAGGCGTCGGGGTCGCGGAAGGCGTCGACGACGAACTTGGGGCAGACCTCTTCCACGTCTCGAGGCGTGACCGAGGACTGCCAGAACTTGAGCTTGGACCCCTCGTACGGGACGACCTTGGACGGCGCGCCACCGTAGAGCGAGTCGGACTTGAGGAGCTCCTGAAGGGCTCCGCGAGGGTGGAGATCTGCCGGGCGAGGGCCATACTCCGCCACGCAGCGGCCGAGCTGCCGGCCACGCGAGGACGAAGTCGCCGTACCCGAAGTCCCTGAATCGGCAGCGCCACCTGGCCCGCGGCCACGATGGCGCACCGTGCAGGCGGCGAGACAGTTGATCGAGTGAACTGCCTCACGAACACGGTGTTCACGAGAGCGACGCTGGAGCACCCGCTGGCGCAGGTACCGCGGCGCCCCGCTGAGGTCGACCGGCGGGCCAGGCCCCGGGACCGAAAGCGGCAGCGGGTCCCCGTGCGAGGAGCGTGATCCCGATGCCATGGGGAGGACGTGGAGGCGGCCGCGGCGGAGGAACCCGCGGCGGCAGCCAGGCAGGGCGGGGCGCCGCAGGACGCCCAGCCCAAGGAGGGGGCCGGCCGGCCCCCTGCTACTTGCCAGCGTCGGCCCCGCCGCCCTTCGGCCCCTTCGGGGGCGCCTTGGGCTGCGCGGCCGTCCTCTCCTCCTGCCACTGCCGATTCGCCTTCATGGTCTGGGCGCGGGCCCGCGCCTGGTCGCCAACCCATCCGTCGAACTCCGGCAGCACCATGCCGCCCGTGTCGTCGACCCCCGTGTCGAGGATGAGGTCCAGCCCCTCGAAGTCGGGCGCCCGAGGGTTCTTGCGGGTCGCCGACTCCAGCTGCTTGAGCCGCCTGACGAGGTACTCCGCGCCCGCAATGTTGAACAGGTCGAGCTGGTCGAACTGCTGCATCATCCGAAGAGACGCGCAGATCATGTGGTGCTCGCGGGCGACGTTGCCGCGCTCGGCCACCCCGCTGCGTCGGAGCCACGTGGTGTGGTGCTCCTCCCAGTTGCCCTGACCCCCGTCTCGAAGGGAGAGCACAGCTTCCCTCGTGGCACGGCGGCCCTGCAGAGGCCAACCTGGGATCGTCGCCTCCTTCATACGACGGACCGAGTCCCGGAAGTCGATGTACCTGCCTCCGTCCTGGTCCCTCTCGTCGCCCACGACACGCGGGTCCCGGCCTGCGCCTCCGCGAGCTCGGGCCAGGTACGTGTCGAAGTTTTGGCCCTCGCTCACCTTGATCGCGTGGACCCAGACGTCGTCGAGCCGAACGAGCCCGACATCCCCACGACGCACCAGGACCTCTTCGTTGGCGAGGACCTGGGGGGGCACCTCCTCGCCGAAGTGCGACGAGGTGGGGTCGCTCACGTACCACTTGTCCCCCGGGAGGCCCACGACGCCGGCGAGGTCGAAGCCGAGGATCGTGCCCAGGGCCCTGGCCTCCTCGAGGTAGCCCTGCATGTCCTCCGCCGCCACCTCGTCGAAGGCGTAGATGTTCCCAGCATGCCGTGCTGGGAAAGGGCCCGACCGTCGAAGGGCCAGCACTCGAAAGGTGGCCAGGTCGACGAAGGCCACCTCCCCGTCCGGCGTGAGCCAGATCCACTTCTGAGCATCTCCCTTCACCAGCAGCACGCGGTGATGCCACTGGAAATTCTCGTCGTCCTCGTACCTGACGAGGCACTGGCTGAACGGCGTGTCCAGCGCACGGGCCATGGCGGCCCTCAGTCAGCACGAGCACCAGGAGCCCGCCGGCCTCGCCCGAGAGCCGACGGCGTCGCCACGTGCGTGCCGCCGGCGTCGTCCTCGACGGCGAGGGCGCGCGCTCGCACCGCCGGCCGACCCGGCGATCCAGCCGCCAGCCAGGCCGCGGTCGCCAGCCCAGCGCCAAGGGCCACGCCCACCACGGCCGCGCCGCAGAGGTCGAGCCCCGTGTAGTGCCCAGGAGGGAGCGGGCACGGAGGGCAGGGCTGGCACGCGACCCCCTGCAGGTGCTCCGGGCCGCAGCGTGCCAGCTGCTCCCGGAGGATGGCCACCAGGCCGTCGGTCGTGTCCGAGCCCTCGAACACGCAGCGGCAGGAGACCTCGGCGAGCCCGCTGCGGCCAGGTCCAGTCCAGCGCTCGGAGAGCGCCCCGAGAACCCACCCGCCTGCAGCGTGCACCCAGGCGACCATGAACTGTTCACGGCAGAAAGGCTTGAGGGGAAGAGGCAGCGGGAGGGGAGAAAGCGAATGCACAAGCGATGAGACCAAATGCAATCGTTCCCATTTTAGTGTTTACTATTTTTGAGTATTCCCCTTGTAGAGGGACGTGCCCGACATTATCCTTTACTTGCCCACAGCCAGGAGGCCTCGAACAACAAGAGGGGGGTCGAAAGTTCCGAGCCCGAGGAATCTTAAGATGATGGCGTCGGAGGTCTGGGTATGGATGAATAGCAGACCCAACCGAACCCGCTCATACAGGGACCGATGCATGCATGCATGCATGCATGCACAGATGCACAGCTACATATACACAGACACACGACTGCATCCAATGAAAAAATACATGTCCGTGTGTGTACGCGCATCTACAGGTGCATATCCGTGAATGTGTACACGCACACTGATCACTTACGTTTACGTGCCGACTTTATTGCAGTCGAACTGTTCGCCTAGATCATTTTTTCTCTCTCTCTCTCTGTATATATATATATGTATAAACATGTATACAGATATGTACACACATGAGCGTATGGATATAGCTACAACTATTTCGTGTCCTCCGACGCCTCTCCCTGTCGCCCTCTCTCTCTCTCTCTCTTCCTGTCCCGGTCTCCCACCACATTGTGCTCATGACGAAGGAGGGGGGGGGAGACGCGGAGCCGGACGAGCAGAGGACACGCCCACGAGCGGCAGCAGGACGAAGATCGGGGAGGAGCGGCGATGCTGTTTTTTGACAACCCTGAAGGGGCCCCAGGACACACAAACAAGTGGCACGCGTGCCGTGGCTCTTGCATAAAGGAGCTGCGAAGGACAGGAGGCCCCCGCTTTCGTCTTTCAGGAGGAGTTTACGAGGAGCCAGAAAGAAAGTGGAGGAGGAGGAGGAGGACGACGACGAGGACAACAACGACGAAGACGACGACGACGACAGTCGTCGGCGGCGCCACGCCGCGCGGCTCTCCGCCCGCGGTCGCCGCCGCGGCGCCGCCGCAGGGGAGGGGAGCAGTCCGGGGAGGCTCGGGGGAGGGGGGGCCGCGGCCCAGGGGAGCCAGAGGGGGCCCAAGTGGACGAACCACAACGACGAAAATAAAGGGGTTCGAGCTCTAGAACACAGCTTTGCAAGAGAATAAACGGTTCCGTGGCCCAGGGGGACTGCCCTAGGAAGCCTGGACGGAGGGGGGCTCCCAAAGGCTCCCACGGGGGGGGGGGCAGAGGAGCTGGGTCTCAAGGGGAGGGGCCCAGGGGGACGAACGAACCACGACGAAAATAAAGATGTCCGAGCTCTAGAGCACAGCTGTGCAAGAGAATAAAGGCTTCGGCGGCCCAGGGGGGCTGCCCTGGGAGGCTCGGGGGGAGGCTCGGGGCAGGGGGATCCTGGGAGGCTCGGGGGAGGGGGGGGGGTCCAGGGACGACGAACCACGAACGAACCACGAAAATAAATGCTTACGAAAATAAAGGCTTCGGCGGCCCAGGGGGGCTGCCCTGGAGGCCCTGGAAGGCTCGGGGGAGCTGCCCTGGGAGGCTCGGGGGGAGGCTCAGCGGCCCAGGGGGGCTGCCCTGGGAGGCTCGGGGGGGCTGCCCTGGGAAGCTCGGGGGGAGGCTCGGGGCAGGGGGATCCTGGGAGGCTCGGGGGAGGGGGGGGTCCAGGGACGACGAACCACGAACGAACCACGAAAATAAAGGCTTCGGCGGCCCAGGGGGGCTGCCCTGGGAGGCTCGGGGGGAGGCTCGGGGCAGGGGGATCCTGGGAGGCTCGGACGGGGGGGGGGGTCCAGGGACGACGAACCACGAACGAACCACGAAAATAAAGGCTTCGGCGGCCCAGGGGGGGCTGCCCTGGGAGGCTCGGGGGGAGGCTCGGGGCAGGGGGATCCTGGGAGGCTCGGGGGAGGGGGGGGTCCAGGGACGACGAACCACGAACGAACCACTAAAATAAAGAGGTCCGAGCTCTAGAGCACAGCTGTGCAAGAGAATACATACACACACATAAACATGTTCCCCATACTTTCCCATATGTTCCAATATTCTCAGGGGAATCAACGATTAAGTGTGTCTGTGTGTTTTTGTTTCCTCCTGATTCTGCAGCCCACGCCGCGCCTCGGGATCCGCGGCATGGGCCGCCAACTGCGGCCAGGCTCCCCGCCGGCCTTGCCGCCTGTTCCGCAGCTGCCGCCGCTGCCGCCGCTGCTCGTGCTCCAGCCTCCTCGTGCTCCGTGCTCGTCGACGTCGCGGCCACTTTCCACGCCATCTGTCCTTATCCATTTCTCGCTGCGCCGACCCTGCTGACGTGCTGCAGCGGATTTGTTTTGCGTGGATTTCTGTCAATGCAACACCCCCGAAACGGCGAGCGAAAAGCGAGGTGAATGTCACGCGTATTTGTTGTAGTCTTCATTCCTGGCCCCTCAAAAAACCTCACGAAATTCACTTCGAAATCCGGAACTCAATTCTCCAGGACGTTCTGGGCCCACCTCTTGTTCTCCGAACGAGATCCGCTCTGCGATGTCGGCGCCATGACGTGTCCCCCGTCAGAGCCAGCTCCCCAGCTCCTAGGGAGGCCCCTGCTGCACTACCGCTGGGCAAGGGAGGCCTTGATGATTTTGTTTGTTTCTATCCAGCTTTCCTGACCATTCAGCCAGATGACCATCCAGCGTTCCTGACGCAACGTCGTCATGAAACACTGCCCTTTGCTTTCTGTGGCATGCCGGACCAGTGGGCTCATTCATTGTGCTTGGTTGGGGTGCGTTGCGGTGGAAAAAAAGGGGGGACTGGAGGAGGTCACTGGCAACCTCCTGACCTGCCTGACCCTCCTCCCCTGCCTCGCCACCTGTCCTCCTCCTGGCGCCGCACCTCCCGCCCGCCTCAGGGACCCCTCCTGGTGCTGCTCATCTTGTTCGTCTCCGTCTTCGTCCATGTCGTTGTCGTCCCCGTCGTCTTTCGTTCTCGCCCTGGTCCTTAAACGGGCTACATTCTGCACGCAGGTGCTGCCTACTTGATGGCCGCTCCACCTCTCTTCCACACCTCGCTGCAGTACGTCCTGACATGCCTTACATGCCAGCGCAAATAATCAACGGCATGTCAGCTGTATGGACTACGTGTAGCAAAACACATGCGCCACGCCCCATGACTCGCGGTACGGCGCATCCACGGGTTAACACAATTGTCTCCTCCGCTTTTTCCGCAAAATCAATCTCACACTACTGAAACGAGCGATGGTGACAGTGAAGTGCACCAAGCACGCCCAGAGCCACGCAGGGACCAACCTGCAATAGGCAAGCCCGTGCGCGAAACCTTGGCTTGTGCAGAAAAGCGGAGCAACACTAAAATGAGGACAAGGCCGAGGAAGGAGGAGGAGGAGAAGGAATCCGAGGGGGGAGATGGGGAAACGTGGTCGCAATGTGTCTCCTCAATGCGTTACATGGAAAATGCTGCTTACCCGCGGCGCACCCGCAATGTGCTATACCGTGGCGCAGGCGCCTGCATTAATCCCACGCGTACTACCTATCAAACTGCTCGTTGTCTGTTCTTTGGGAAGAGAAGCGAGAAGACGAGACCGCAACCCGCCGAAGAATTGCCCAGCGTTAGACTGACACGCGCCAAACATCGAACTAGGATATGCGCCTCGGTCGCACCAAGCCCGTCTCGCAGAGCCACGCGTTCCAGGCAAAATGGTGTCCGTGGCCACGGGATGCAACCATGGCTCTCCAGCGCACGCACACACGAAACCGATTCAGAAACCAGAAATTCAATGAACGGCGTGCAGAAAAACCGATGTACTCTAACCAGGACCGTGAGTGGCCACGAAACCTACGGAGCAAGGGGCAAGGCTGGTCGAGCGCGTGCGAAACGCAACGAGATAGATAACAACGCAATCCCTATTACTTCTCGCTTCTTTGACCTACCACCCTGCTGTGTGGTTAGAGACGCAACCTGCCTACGGTACCCGCTGTCTGCTACGAACCCCGCTGCCCACAGCAGGTGTGGGAGCTCAATTCTAGTGTAGTCACCCCTGATGTTCTCATTTGCGCTTCTTGTCGCTGCACATGCCGCCGCCTGTATTTTTTTTCCGGGCGACTCGGACGCCAAGAACCACCCGAACATGCTTGCACGCGCGCGTGCACTTTCAGGAAACCGTGCGTGCCCTGCAGATTCTTATCGGATAGAACTATGTGGACCACCTGCGCACCCCTGCGCGCGCGCCAGGCCACGGAATTTCCAAGCCATCCCGCACTTGCTAAACTAATAAAGCACTCACTCCCCATGTCTCGGCGGCGAGCAAGGGGGGGGGGAGTGAGAAGGAGAAGGCCTCCTCAGAAGGCGCCGGGATTTCTCAGAAGCCCCCGCGCCTCTGCATCGTCGGGGAAGGCTTCGACAACTTCTCTGAAGGCCAGGGGCCTTCCGAGCCTTCTGAGAAGGCCTGCCCCTTCTGGCTTCCCCCCAGGCTCGCCGCCGAATGCCACCCATGCCGAATGCTACCGTGCGGACCGCACACGCCGCGCGCCCCCCGCGCGCGCAGACGGAATTCACCATAGACAGTGTTGTCCGTCCCCCGCGTGATCCCATTAAAAAGCTGGCCAAAACCACAGTACGGAAAACGGCCTCCCAGCAGCACGAGGCTGTCACATGGGCGATTTTCGGGGATGGACAGAACCCCCTTTAGTAAAACGTGATTTGGTGAAAACGACCTCGGGCCCAAACCTGGTGGGCACAAGCCTGGAAAATGACGGTCGCGGCGCCCTCTCGAGAACCGAAAACGGACAATTCACTAATCGACGTGTCAGGCTGTCCACCCTCGAGATTTCGGAAACCCTTAACCCAGAAACGTTTCCATCTCTTGGGGGCACATCTTTTTACGTCTGCCGCCTTCCGCCGAGCTTCCGCCGGCTTTCCGCCAGCGGAGGCCCCATCTTACGTCCGCCGACCTTCCGCCGCCCTTCCGCCGAGGAAGAGATTGAGATGGAACGACCCAGATATTTCACGCGCGCATTTGCGGTGCAAGTTTTGACACGTAACTGCACCCACGGCCCCTTGACTATTCCCAAACAAGCTGTGAATGGTTGGGTGAGACGTTTGCTCAAGCATTGGAACCTACGTCAACACAATTTGTTGCACTGGGTGCACCTCGTAGACAACGCCCCATAGACTGCGGCGTACACTGGAACCCACTAACAAGATTCTAAGAACATTGTTTGGTAGGCCGTCAGGCACGCCAGGACGCTTCGCGACTGCTTGAGCGATGGGGGCGGCGCGCGGGGCGGGCCCGGCGGGCAGGCGCAGCTTGCGGCCGCGCCGGTAGCTCTCCGCCGCGAACGCCGAGGCCTCGCGCGCACGCGGGGGGCTCGACTCCGGCCTGCGGCCGGGGAGGATCGTCCCCCACCAGAGATGCGATGCCTCCTCCCTCCTCCTCCTCCTCCTCCTCCTCCTCCTCCTCCTCCTCCTCCTCCTCCTCCTCCTCATCCACCTCCTCCTCCTCCTCCTCCTCCTCCTCCTCCTCCTCCTCGTCCCGCCCTCCCTCCCTCCCTCCCTACCTCCCTCCTTCCCTTCCTCCCTCCCTCACCCTCCTCCATCCCTCCCTCCCTCCCGCCCGCCCTCCTTCCCTCCCTCCCTCCCCCTCCTCCCTCCCGCCCTCAATCTCCCTCCTCCCTCCCTCCCTCCCCATCCCCCTCTCTTCCTGATTCGCCTCCCCTCCTCCCTCCCTCCCCCCCCTCCCTCCCTCCCTCTCTCTGGCCGTTGACCAAGCAGTGGGAGATGCCACACCAATATGATGCGTTCTGGGGATCCCGACCAGGCGCCACGTCAACAGACGCGGCATTTCAGCACAACCTCACGGCAGAGGTAACCAGACTTCAGGGGCAAGAGTCCGTCTCATTGACATGTACAAATGTTTCGAGAAGATACGATTGCGGGTGCTTCTACAGCATGCCAGGGAGCTGGACTGTCCGATGCGACTCATCTGGCTACTGCTTTCGACATATCAGCAACCCAGACCAGTTCGAGTATGTGGACCCTACTCGAAGGAAATTATTTCGGCGCAAGGGATGATGGCAGGCTGCACGCATGCATGTGGGATGATTCAATTATTGAGGATATCCCACGGGCCTTGATGGACGATGTAAGCTTTCAATGGGTTGGAGAGTCTGCCAGACACGCCGCCAAGATGCTTTTCCTCGCGGTCAAGTGGTTCACACAGCAGACGGCACCATTTGGACTGATCATCCAGGCAGATAAGCCGGGCTGTGTGACAGGCTCGAGAGCTGCGCGCCAGCTGGTGAGCAACATGGTCAGGCCTCTCAAGATTAAGTGCCTGGGCCACATGAGGAATCTTGGACACGAGCTCTCGGGGGCCAAGCTCAGGCGCACGATGGAGAGGAAGCGACTCAGGAGCGTCCAGGCCAGGCACAGGAAGCTCCGAGCGCTCATCAGAGGGTCGCCCATGCGAGTAACGGGCCTCTGGCGAACAGGACTTCTACCCGCGGCCGCTCACGGTGCTCGGGCCAGTGGAGTGCTGCCCGAGACCCTACAGCGATTGCGCAACACGGCAGGGCTCCTCGTGGGTGCCGAGGCCCACGCCTGCCTGACAGCATGGCTGGCCACAGAGAAGGATGAATGGTTTGACCCGATCTTTGAAGTGATGATTGGGCTTGTGACCAGATATGCTGCTTTTCTTTGGGGTAAATTATCCTCACCAGCCCAGCTTCAGCGAGCCTGGATGGCAGCGGCAGCGACTTTGGTTGGAGATGGATCTTGGGCGCGGTGCCCTGGGCCACTTACGTCAGTCATTCTCACGCTGCAGAGGATTGATTGGAAGATGCTGTCGTCGCACATGCTAGTTGACGACCGCGGCAGCACCTACGACCTGCTTCCCACGCCGCCGAAGGAGCTCAAGCTTGTCTTGCTGAAGTCGATCGGCCGCTGGCAGATGAGGCGGATCCTGGCACACATTCCCGAAGCGGCTGGTGTACAACTGCCGGTTTGGCGACGGGCACTTCGTGGAGCCATTCTTGCAGTACGCGACCCCATACGGCAAGGCTGTCCAGACGCCTACTAGGCTCGGCCCTGTGGCCCCCTGCGCGGAAGAAAGCGATGGGGCTCAGGGCATCAGATGTGCGCGAGCTGTGTCCGAGAGGCTGCCCTGGAACTTTGGGACACCAACTCTATGATTGTGGTGCCCTCCTGAGCCCACCTGAAGATCTTGAGATAGAGCCCTTGCCGCCCGAAGTTCTGGAGCACATGGAATTTTTGAGGAGCCAAGGGGGCAACGGTCTTGGGAGCCCAGATTGGGATACGCTCGAGCTTGCCTACGGCATCCCGTTTCACCCCATTAAGCTTCCCAACCCAGCCCCAGGCCCGAGCCCTGTGTTCCACTGGGGAGCTACCCACTTGAACTGCGGTGAGCGCATCTACACCGATGGCTCGGGGCTCGCGAGTTCGAGCCTCGAGTTACGGAGGTGTGGATAGGCGGCGATTGAGCTCCACGACTCGGGGCTGCCCTTGAGGGCTGTGTACGGGCCCCTCCCAGGGCGCCAGACGGTGCCCAGGGCGGAGCGCTATGCTGGCCTTGTTGCGGTGAATGTAGCCCCCCAGATGAGAACCCTGTGCAGTGATCATTTGGATGTTGTACGCGAGGGTGAGCAGTGGCAGCCACACCTCGCCAGTGCCACGGGCCAGCACGCTGACCTTTGGCGCCAGATTTTTCGAGTCCGTAGCCCTCACAGAAGGTGCCCCGTGGCCTTCACCTGGATAAAGGCCCACCGCGAGCTCGAACATGTGCTGACTGCCAGCGGGGCGGAGATTTTCGATTTGTTGGGTAACGCGTGGGCTGAAGTTGTCGCTCGATTAGGGGCTATGGAACATCAAGTGGCGCAGATTGCAATCGATGCGGAGGCGGCCCATTTGAATGCTGCCAAGACAGCTTGGAATTCCCTGCCGCGGGCCACGCATATTGTTTCGACGATTGCCGCGAATCTCGAACCGCCTGAACAGCAGGAGGTAGAGACGCGTGGCCCGCGCTGTCAAGTCACGATTGTGCAGCCTGGATTGTATCACTTCCCCTCGGAGAAGGGAGTGGAGGTGCAAGCAGTGCAATGCGGTTGCCAGGACTGAGCAGACGCTGCGAGGCCTCCGAAGTGGAGCCGACCGTGCATGCCAAGCCTCGGACATTAAGCCTTGGCGCGCGCAGCTCCTCTTCGACATCGATGAGGTGCGAATTAAGGCTGCCCAGACCCTCCCTGAGGGAGTCCCCGACGTCCTCGCCCCGCTCCAGGGCCCTGAGCCTCCTCTGCCCCCTGCCTCCTCGGCCCCCCCTCAGAAAGATGATGGTTAGGAGGTTTTTCGCCTGTCGAAACATAGGCCCAAACGTTTCGGGCCCGTGGTGGTATGCGTGAGCTGTGCCAGCTTCGTGGTCCTCCCTGACAGGCCCACCAGACAGATAGCAGGCACCTGCCGTGGAGTGTCCCAGGTGCCGAACACCAGGGCCAACCACCTTCGTTTCCTTCGGAATGCAGAGCATGCAGAGCATGGGCGGCACCCTACGACGGGCAAGATGCTTTCCCAGCAGGTGCCGTGTACGCGTGGCCCCGTTGGGGCGGATGCTGGTGCGGTGGCGGGTTCCGAGCCCGACAGGCCCGAAGATGTGCCCATGGCTGCCGCGTCGGCTGTAGATGCATCCCGCGTCGGGAGTGAGAGTGTGGTGCTCTGCTCTGTGGCCCAGCCTCTGCGCAGCGACGCGGCGGAGGTAGAGGGCCCCGACGCTGACACTAATTCGGACTGAGTTTCTGAGGGCCCGTCTGCTGCTGCCATAATCTTTCAGTACAGTCGGACGGGCAGGACTGGCCACACCTTCTGAGTGTGGCCACCTTTTCACATTCAACGCGTACGAGCTATCGACTCGAATGCTCGTCCCAGGCCTGGTTCCCTGGTTCCCTCCCCCTCCTCCCTCCCTCCCTCCCTCCCTCCCTCCCCCTCCTGTTGAAAATATCCGTTCATATGCAGTGTAGAGCAGCGCATGCATAGGTCGATTTAGATCATGTGTACACCAGGGCATCAGCGCTCAGGGCAAGTCACGAATCTGATTAAACATGTCCGTTCGGTAGCGGAGCTGGAGTGCAGCTCCAGCTCCAGCCCGCCCCCTCCATGCGGGCTCCGCGGCGCGATGGCGGCGCCGCCCGCGCGCCGCCGGGCGCGACACTTCCTCGCGACGGAGATCAGCAATCATCAGCAGGTGAAGTACCACAAGAGGTGGAACTCGCGAAGTCCATCCAGTTTTTAGCACCTTCAACGTCGTGGGCGGCCTCTGCCGCATCTCAGAGAGCGCCCCCCCTCTTCTTCGTCCACAACTCAGAGATCGAGACGATGGCGGCCAGCGGAGGAGCGGACCGGAAGCTCCCGAACTCCCTGCCAGAATTTTCGGGGGCGGCCAAGAGGGGGGCGTCCAAGAGGGAGGGGGCCACAAATCCGCCGACCCTGTCGGCGTGTGTGAGGGGTTTCTCCGTTCGACTCGTCGTCTCCGTTCTCCCCCTCCCAGGACTCTCCTCATCAAGCGCGCTACCCAAAGCAAAATTAAACGACGTCCTAGTGGAGTCGAAGGGAAGCCCCTTCCCTTGATCCCTTCCCCGCAGGGGGGGGGGAGGGGGGGGGGGTCCTGGTGTAGATACGACGCCCGCCGGGGAGCACTTTCTTCGAGCGGGCACGCACTGGATGCACTTCCTCCTCCTCCTGGTCCTCCTCCTCCTCCTTTTCCTCCTCCTCCTCCTCCTCCTGCTCCTCTCCTCCTTCTCCTCCTCCTCCTCCTCCTCCTCCTCCTCCTCCTCCCGCAGAGGCGTCCCGGGAGCGGGCCCCGAGTCAAAATACCACCCCCCTAGGGCGCATTTTCCTCAAGCGGGCACGCCCGAGATGCACTTCTTCCTCTTCCGGGAGCACGTCCCAAGTCAGAATATCACACTCCCGGGGCGCACTTTCTTCGAGCGGGCACACAAAGGATGCACTTCCTCCTCCTCCTCCTCCTCCTCCTCCTCCTCCTCCTCCTCCTCCTCTCCTCCTCTCTTCCTCCTCCTCCTCCTCCTCCTCCTCTCCTGTCTCCTCCTCCTCCTGCTCCTCCTCCTCCTGCTCCTCCTCCTGCTCCTCCTCCTGCTCCTCCTCCTGCTCCTCCTCCTGCTCCTCCTCTGCTCCTCCTCCTGCTCCTCTCCTCCTCCCTCCTCCTCCTCCTCCTCCTCTCCTCCTTCCCTCCTCCTCCTCCTCCTCCTCCTCCTCCCCTCCTCCTCCTCCCCTCCTCCTCCTCCTCCTCCTCCCCTCCTCCTCCTCCTCCTCCTCCTCCTCCTCCTCCTCCTCCTCTCCCTCCTCCTCCTCCTCCTCCCTCCTCCTCCTCCTCCTCCTCCCGCCTCCTCCTCCTCCTCCTCCTCCTCCTCCTCCTCCTCCTCTCCTCCTCCTCCTCCTCCTCCTCCTCCTCCTCCTCCTCCTCCTCCTCCTCCTCCTCCTCCTCCTCCTCCTCCTCCCCTCCCCCTCCCCCTCCTCCTCCTCCTTCCTCTCCTCCTCCTCCTCCTCCTCCTCCTCTCCTCTCCTCCTCCTCCTCCTCTCTCCTCCTCTCCTCCTCTCCTCCTCCTACCTCTCCTCCTCCTCCTCCTCCTCCTCCTCCTCCTCCCTCCTCCTCCTCCTCCTCCTCCTCCCTCCTCCCTCCTCCTCCTCCTCCTCCTCCTCCTCCTCCTCCTCCTCCTCCTCCTCCTCCTCCTCCTCCTCCTCCTCCCTCCTCCTCCTCCTCTCCTCCATCCTCCTCCTCCTCCTCCTCCTCCTCCTCCTCCTCCTCCCCCTCCCCCTCCCCCTCCCCCTCCCCCTCCACCCTCCCCCTCCTCCTCCTCCTCCTCCTCCTCCTCCTCCTCCTCCTCCCTCCTCCTCCTCCTCCTCCTCCTCCTCCTCCTCCTCCTCCTCCCACTCCTAGCCCTGTCGAGATCAGGGTCGACGGCACCGGCCGTCAGGCCTCTCCAATCATGGCTGGCGGCATGTGCGCGGCCCAGGGGTGCCGGGCACGTAATGGAATAAGAAGAGGCGCCATGAAATCTGGGGAAATATCATGGTCCCCGTCATGTGTCCCCGCCCCCAAAGTCATCACCCCCCTCGCTGCCGCCCTCGAAATTTACGCGGTATGCATCTACTGGCTGGAAAATGGGGCTCCGCGACTACGCGTTCAAGTACTTCCTCGAGCGCCTGCACCTGTGGTTAAGTCGGACCCGTCCTCCTAATTACGGGGGGAAGTTGGACGAAAAATACAACTTTTATCAAACATGCCCCAAATGGTCACAGCATGTCTTAAAAAAACGTCCCCCGACTATTTGTTTCAACTATTTTTGGATTTTCCTTCTGTAGAGGGACGCGCCCGACATAAGACTCCACGTTCAAGCATGTGGTGGCGCATCGCGCCCAGCAGCGAGACGGAGGCCCGCCCGCTCGTCGCGAGCCGGCTTCTCTCGACAGGGACGTTCGAGGTGGCCGTGGCGAGGCGCGTCGCCAGGAGCGACCAGGTGCTCCTCCTCCTCCTCCTCCTCCTCCTCCGCCTCCTCCTGATCCTTCTCCTCCTCCTCCCCTCCTCCTCCTCCTCCTCCTCCTCCTCCTCCTCCTCCTCCTCCTCCTCCTCCTCCTCCTCCTCCTCCTCCTCCTCCTCCTCCTCCTCCTCCTCCTCCTCCTCCTCCTCCTCCTCCTCCTCCTCCTCCTCTCTCCTCCTCCTCCTCCTCCTCCTTCTCCTCCTCCTCCCCTCCTCCTCCTCCTCCTCCCCTCCTCCTCCTCCTCCTCCTCCTCCTCCTCCTCCTCCTCCTCCCCCTGTGCACAATTACTCAATATGAATACTACTCTCCCTCTTCCCCTGATGACGGCTTGGGAGCATTCGATCCCCCCGCGCACAGTTTTTTACACACAGGTTTCCCCGGAGTTCGGTTTTCGCTTGCATTTTTTCCAAAATGCTGCTCTCGCTGGGGCGGCGGCGGCCTCATTTTCGGGCCCCGCTCGTTCCGAATCGTGCTCCCGCTGCAGCGCTGGCCCCATTTCCGCCGGCGCCCGGGCTGCACGCCCGAGCCGGCGCCGGCCGGCGCTCGGGCCGGGTCCGGAGCCAGTTCCGGCCGGTGCCAGAAAATCGAATTCCGAGGCGGCGCCGAAAAAAGGCAATTCCATACACATGTTTCTTCTGAAAATGCTGAATTTCTGCTTCTGGCGCCCGGGAGGCCTCCCGGGCCGATTCCGACGCCCAGGCCGGCGCCCGAGCCAGCGCCCGGGCCGGACGTCCGAGCCGGCGCCCGCGCCGGCGCCCTGGCCGGGTTCGGAGCCGGTTCCGGCCGGCGCCGGAAAATCTAATTCCGAGGCGGCGCCGAAGAAAGGCCATTCCAATACAATTTTTCTGCTGAAAATGCTGAATTTCTGCTTCTGGCGCCCGGGAAGCCTCCCGGGCCGATTCCGGCGTGCTTCCGCTCGTTCCGAATCGTGCTCCCGCTGCAGCGCTAGCCTCATTTCCGCGCTTCCGCTCGTTTCGACTCGTGCTCCCGCTGCAGCGCTGGCGTCATTTCCCGTGACATGCCACGGCATGCAATGCAATGCAATGCTAGGTTGATACTACGCTTGGCGGTGGTCTTCTACGCAATGCCATGCCGTGCTCTACAATGCATCGCGTACCCTTTCGGGGTCATTGCCCTGCTCGACATCCGACTGTGCGAGTAGAGAGGGGATCTGCGCCATGGTAAGGGATGGGAGGGACGGGAAGGATCTCAGATATGACGCGAGCGCACCTAGCTTGTCCTCCTGCCCCTCCTCCTCCTCCTCCCTCCTCCCTCCTCCCTCCTCCCTCCTCCCTCCTCCTCCTCCTCCTCCTCTTCCTCCTCCTCCTCCTCCTCCTCCTCCTCTTCCTCCTCCTCCTCCTCCAGGAACGGCCAGGCGTGCGTCGGTGCCGCGGCGCTCGCCCCAGAGAGGCAGGACGAGCAGCGAGACACGGATGGCGAGGTGATCGTGGAATCTCGCGGGCGCGCAAACATGGATTAGCGATCCATGGATTTGGCGCGCGATCGCCTAATCCATGAATCGGGGGAGGTGCCCTCCCCAAAATGCCCCAAAATGCGGCCGATGCTGCCTCGTTCGGCGGCGGAAATCCGCGATTTCCAAAATGGAAACGGGACCCGTCGCTAATCCACGCCCCCTCGATCCATGGTATGGACGGCGAGGTGATCTCGGGGATCTTCTGGCCCAGGTAAACCTGGACCCGGGTCAGTCAGGACCTGCAGGATCCTGCAAGATCTTGCAAGGTCCTGCACCCAAGCCTGGGTCAACGCGAAGGATCCTGCAACATCCTGCAGGATCCTGCACCCAAGCCCGGGTCAGTGCGACCCTGGCCCTGCAGGAGCCTGCAAGATCGGACGCTCTGGCTGACCTCCGTTTGCATTGACCCCCGTCTCAAGGCTCCCGATGATCGTGGAATGCGACATCGTCGGCATTGGTCACCTCATCGAGCGTCTCATGGAGGCAGTCGACATTCACGGCCAGGATTAGGTCGGGTCTGTCCCCCTACAGGCGGATTTTGGAGGAAGATGAACAAATAGCCCAAACAAACTCAACAACAGTCAAACATGGTAGAAAAAAACGTCCCCAGACTATTTCTTGGACTATTTCGTACGGCCCGACGTAAGGCCAGGATAAGCAGGGCGACATCTTGGACAAGTTCTGGGACGCCCGCCGAGGCTCGAGCGGCCCGCAGGACTTCTTCTTGAGCTTCAAGAAGTCGTCGTCGTCGTCCTCGTCGTCGTCGTCGTCGTCGTCGTCGTCGTCGTGCCGTCTCCTTCCTCCTCCCTCTTCCCTCCTCCCTCCTCCCTTCTCCCTCCTCCCTCCACCCTCCTCCCTCCTCCCTCCTCCCTCCTCCCTCCTCCCTCGCCCCCTCCTCCTTCCTCCCTCCTCCCTCCTCATTCCTCCCTCCTCCCTACTCCCTCCTCCCTCCTCGGTACCAAGAGGCGGAGTCCCAAGCAGGTCGCTCGATCAACTCGACAGGCTTGACTCCTCTTCTGTCCAAGTGGAGTGGCTTACCAGCGCGGCGGAATACAGACATCAAGCTTCACTTCAATGGAGACATCTGCAAGTTCGACCGCATATACTACAGCAAAGATAATCGCATCGCTAAGCAGGAGATGGCAGCAATACAGAAGCATCACGGCAGTCACTATGAGGAGCTCGAGTATCCCAAACTGAATGACAGCGACTACAACATAACCTTCTACACGGAGGATGACATCGATGACCGAGCAGTGGAACATACACACATACATGATGATGGCACGGACCTTCACTAAAGAGACTACAACACAGACACTAGATACTGGCGATATGGAGCATACGGCAGCGACTGGCAGTGGTACGACCAAGATGAGATAGAACAGTACCTGGACGAGCCCGACCTCGAGGAAACAGATCAGATGAGTGGGCTCTGACTGAGGTGGCGATACGCTGACAGACGGAACCGAACAGGCAAAGGCAAAGGACGCTTTCGCAGCAACGGACGAGGTCGTGAATCAAAATGTTTCGGACGACATTTGCAACACCGGCAAAGGATCAAGAGATGGTGGACGTTACCAGGCGGAGGCCAACTACGGCGGCGCAAGGGAAAACACACAACCAACACCACCACCACCACCACCAACAACAACAACAACAACAACAACAACAAAATCAACACCAACACCAACAACAGCAGCAACAACAACAACCGCAGCAGCAGCAGCAGCAGCAGCGGCAACAGCAGCAACACCAACAATAACAACACCAACAACAACAATATCAACACCAACACCAACACCAACAACACCAACACCAACAACACAACCAACACCAGCAACATCAACACCAACAACACCAACACCAACACCAACAACAACAACGAACACAGCGGCGGCAATCAGAATGGTAAGGGCTGCGATGTTTGCGGCTCCAAGTGGCACTGGGACAGCGACTGTCCAGCACGACAGCGTGATAACAAAGGATCTGGTGGCGACAGAGGACCTGGAGACGACAAGACCTACACCATGCCCTGCAGGAGCCCCATTCGCGACCAGGACACCTGGACCACATCACTTGCAGCCAGATATCAGGTGCATGACAGCTCTGGCTATGGATTACCACACGCGGAAAAGAAGCCCGCAGGACTACGATGCCTGGACCGCTGGAGACTCCAAGAGTCTGACTACGACGTCGACTTAGCGTCCTCCCGTACCTCACGGAAGGGTCAAGGTAAATGCAAGAGAGATCGTCGTCCGCAGTGGCTTCAGCTCGGCAGTCCTGGCAAGAGCAGGTACACCGACGGCTTCGACTCCATCTCCGAGGACGGTCCTGTAGTTGAATCGTAGCATGTCGTTTGGCCTGATGGAGTACGTCAGGCTCCTGGAACCTGGCATCATCCTGACGATCGCCCGCAGCAGCCGAAGACCAGCTTCAGCGACCTTGCAAAGACACTGGGCACGGCAGCCCCCAGCAGCGGCAGCAGCAGCAGCAGCATCCAGGAGAGCAAGCCTCGCCTTGGGCTGCTCGTCGACCCTGGTGCGGCGAAGGGGCTCGGCGGTACAGAAACGGTGCGAGAGATGTGTGATCATCTTGTGTGGCCGAAGGGTCTGGCCATGACGCTGATGGGATCGAACAGTGAACTTTCTGGCATCGACGGCACGCCGAACCCGTCGCTCGGCCTAAGCACTGTTCCGCTCAATCTGAAGGCTCTACCTCGAAGCACGTTCACGATGGACATACTGGGCGGATCCGGGTCGAGATGCCCATGTGCTGTTCCCATGTCTTCTTCCCATGCTGGATCGGTGTTCGCAAACGTTTTACCAAATCAAGTAGGAGCCATGGGCAAGAAAATGACTCCAACATCCTTCCTTCGCATCTTGTGCACAGACTCTGGTCACTACCGTTTGCCGATCGACGACACGTTGGCCAACACAGCAGAGGAAACATCGGTTCTCAGAAGCGCAGTCAAGGATTACATGGACTTCAACTTCGACGCTACCACCTCATCTAAGAACGACGTTCAGACTTCGTTACTCTCAACGACCTCGGCAGACTCGGAGGACCTGAGCAGTGTGAACGAAAAACGGTCAGGAAACCACGGATCTGTATCCTTGCCAGCGTCCCCCTCGAGCGCTGGTCGGGCGTCGTCGCCGCATGTTCTGCCAGAGGCTCGACAGGACGCGACTCATGTGACAGAGGGTGTGCAAATCTTGAGCAGCACTTGGTAACCAAATTTGAACGTGCGGCAGCCTGGCGCCTCACGACGGCCGGGATGGATCAAACGCGCACGTGCACGCGCACTTCTTTTGGTGCATGCTGGTTCGCCGCTCCGGCCTCTTCGTCGTCGTCGTCCTCCTCCTCCTCCTCCTCCTCCTCCCCCTCCTCCTCCTCCTCCTCCTCCTCCCCTCCCCCTCCTCCTCCTCCTCCTCCTCCTCCTCCTCCTCCTCCTCCTCTCCTCCTCCCCCCTCCTCCTCCTCCTCCTCCTCCTCCTCCTCCTCCGCCTCCGCCTCCGCCTCCTCCTCCTCATCATCATCATTATCATCATCATCATCCTCATCATTCTCATCATCCTCTTCATCCTCCTCATCATCCTCCTCCCTCGCATGTGCGGGTTATGTTTGTCTGTGCGGGTGGTGGAGTGCCCAAGTCGCCTGGGCGTGGCTGGCGCAGGAGAATGTCGGACCGACGGCATTAACCTGCTTGTGCGCTCCGTGGTGGGGGCATCCTTCTATGGTTGACAAAACATTGCGCTCTTCCAGGATATGTGCACACCATCGGGCCTGCATCTGCACCAACCTTTGCCAGTGATGGTGGCCACAGAAGCAACACTGGCAAAGGAGGTCGGTCTCTTACAAGGGGAAAGCAATGCGTTTGGAGGCACGGACAGCACAAATGCTATTCGGGGCCTCTGCGGAGTTCACTTCCGCGGGTACACGGGTGATGGGATATCGAAGATACTCTTCGCCCTGCTGCCAGCCTCGACGCCAAGTCTGGCGTCGCTTTTCATGGGGACATCCACCACAGCTGCCGATGCCGAACTCGGTGTCGCAATGGACGGGATTGCCTGAGCGGTGAACGGCCCCATTGGGCAAGATGATGACGGGCGTCCTGCTCCATGTCAGCGCGCGAACGCTGCCCGCGATACTCCTGGAGTGCTATGCCGTTTCTCGCTCGCACCGCGGCACTATGCTACTCGCAGAACTCGGGCTAGAGCACGAGGAGGAGGAGGAGGAGGAGGAAGGGAGGAGGAGGAGGAGGAGGAAGAGGAGGAGGAGAAGGAGGAGAGGAGGAGGAGGACAAGGAGGAGGGAGGGAGTGAGGGAGGGAGAGGAGGAGGAAGGAGTGAAGGGAGGAAGGGAGGGAGTGAGGGAGGGAGGGCGAGGAGGAGGAGGAGGAGGATGAGGAGGAAGGAAGAGGAGAAGGAGGAGGAGGAGAAGGAGGAGGACAAGGAGGAGGGAGGGAGTGAGGGAGGGAGAGGAGGAGGAAGGAGTGAAGGGAGGAAGGGAGGGAGTGAGGGAGGGAGGGCGAGGAGGAGGAGGAGGAGGTGCGGAGGGAGGAAGGGAGTGAGGGAGGGAGGGAGGGAGGGACAGGAGGAGGAGGAGGAGGGAGAGGAGGGAGGGAGCGAGGATCAGGGGGACGGGTTCAGGGGGGGAAAATATCGAGCTGGCGATGCATCGCCGACAGATCCCCAACAGAGCATCACGACGTTCCTGGGTGGGGAAGGCTACGGTGGGGGCATTTTCTTGCCGACGAAATCATGAAGGAACAATAATTCGAAGACTCGTGCAGGCAAAAGCCCACGGGAGCACCGCAGGCTGCTCAGGGCTCCTGGGCAGCGGGGGCCTCGTCCGCACGCCGCGCCCTGGCTGCTCGCCCGCGCTGCTCGGCCTCCGCCCGATCGGCGAAGCCCGCCGCCGCTAGCAGGGCGGCAATGCTGGGCGGCCCAGCGCCGGAACCCTTAGATAAAAAATCCAGGGTCCGGAGAACGGTGGAACTCCAATCGTGCATTGGCTATGGATATCACCGCCGCCCTCATCGGGTAAGGAATCCTCCAGGGTCTGCAGCCTGCTGGGCGCATTCCTTAACCAACGCCCCCACCGTAAGCCCCGAACAGAGAATCACGACGTTCCTGGGTGGGGTGGGCTATCCGGTCACTATCAGCGATCATTGGGGGATCGAGGGCCGATGCATTTCCCCCGAGTTGCTCGACGGGGTTATGGGCATGCACGGGCTGTGCCTGAAGTTCAAGACAAGCGATCCTTCGCCGCAGCTGCCAACTTCTCCGTCATGTCTGGCGCAATGCATCGGACTCGAGCCGCGACGTCAGCCTTCATCTCAGTCCTCGGCCTCCTTGGACCTCGGTTCTTGGCCTCGAGATTGGCCAGGAGCTCGCCTGCTTGGTCGTTGGAGTATGAAAGGCTCGGGCTGCACCACGATTGCTGGTACGAGCGTGCCACTCACTCACTCAGTAACTCCGTGGCGCGCAAAGTTCCACTGTGCAGCGGAACGCGCGGAAACGCCATGCACCGTGCCGCGGCCGCTCCACTCCCCGTTCCGGTAGAGAACACACGGCATGGTCCGACGGCGGGAAGTCGCGAGGAGCGTGCCACCCGTGTTGTCACCGAATCTCGCACAGGGGGGTCTTTTTGACCTGCTGCTGGCCATGGCCGTGCAGATCAGGCCCTGCAGAGTGGCGAACTGCCGAGCCCTGTAAGCTTCCTGGTGGTGACGGTGGCGCTCCCCCTGGGCAGATGATGAATGAGGAGAAGGATGAGGATCATGACATTAGCTCAGAATGGAGATAGGGATGAGAGGGAGAGAGAGAGAGTGAGAGAGAGAGGCGGAGTAGAAGGGGAATCAGGAGCAGCAGGGTGAACAGGGGGGAGGAGGAGGAGGAGGAGGAGGAGGAGGAGGAGGAGGAGGAGGAGGAGGAGGAGGAGGAGGAGGAGGAGGAGGAAGAACCAAGGAGGGTGGGGGAAAAAACGATTCCCATATGTACAATGTCCACCTCCACGCACCTCCCCGTCTCCAACTTCAGCCCACTTCATCCTTCCCTCTCTCTCCGTCTTCGTCGTGGTCGCCAGGTATTTCACGTTCGTCGTCGGCACCACCCATTCCTTCCGATCGTCCTCTCCAGCTGCCATCCTATTCGTCCGTTTCTTCCTCGTCCTACTGTTGCTCATCTTCCTCCTGATACGTTGCACTCCGCTTCCCCTCGTTATCGCCATCGTCCTGCTTCGACTTGCCTCCTCTTCCTCATTGTTGTTATTATTCTAATCAGAACATCAACTGTCCCTTCTCATTCCCTCATGCTCCTTCATGCTTCGCCAGCTTCGAACTTCGAAACTACCTATTCCATCCCCCTTTATCCAGCTTGCTTATCTTCCTCTTCGTAAGCCTCATGCCTCATCCCCCGTCCTCGTCATCCTCATCCTCCCGCAGGCAGCCGATGGCCGCTAGTTCTGGCAATGTTGGGTGTCCAATCGCTGCGTCAGGAGTAGCGCTTGGCGGCTGCGGTGGTTCTGGCATCATCCCTGTTGCCGTGTGCGCGGCGGCGCGTAGAGACTCGTACATACAAGCGTGGCAGCACCCACACCCATACCCGTGGACATCCATTCCTGGTTCATCCTACCTCACCTCATCACGACGACATCTTCATCGCTTCACCTCTGCCCCTAAAACCATCTTCTAATGTTGGCCCCGTATCTCTTCTGCTCGTCACAGATTGCTCCTCATTTCATACGCCCCATTCTATCCTCTGGCCGCCTTGCCCATTACATCGGTTTACCATATTATCCCCCGAACCTCATCCACGTCGTCCTTCTCATCCGCTCTTGATGTTCCCCCAGCCTTATCCCCACGTCAACGCCCTCCCACTTAAATTACCCGTCGCATCCTCCTCCTCCTCCTCCTCCTCCTCCTCCTCCTCCTCCCTCGTCCTCTTCCACTTCTTCCAACTCGGCATGCTCCCAAGAGAGCCCATAAGCGAATCGATAAGTCGGGATCATCGGCAGCCGAGTCGGGAAACGTCGAATCGGCGGAAATCGGCAGGCTAGTAGGCCTCCACTGACAAAACTGGATCCCAAATCGGAATCCGAAGTCGAATCGAATCGGAATCGGAAACCATCGAAATCGAATCGAATCGAATCGGGAGAATCGAAACGAGCCCTGTGATCCCTCTCCCCCTCTCCTTTTCACATCCCCCTCTCGTCCCATCCCTATTACCTCCGCTCTTCTGACCGAATCGTCCTCCTCCTCAGAATCCTCCTTCCTCTCCTCCTCGTACCGCTCCTCATCGCTCTCCCCTGCCTGCACCTCCTCAGATAATTACCCTTCTCCCAGTCCGATCCCCAACCTCTCTTCCGCTTTCGTCACCTCCTCCTCCTCCTCCCCCTCCTCCTCCTCCTCCTCCTCCTCCTCATCCTCCTCCTCCTCCTCCTCCTCCTCCTCCTCCTCCTCCTCCTCCTCCTCCTCCTCCACATGCACCTACGACTCAACCTGTACCTTTTCGTCCACCTCTGCTTATGGATCTGCCTTCTCGGCCTTTTCTGGCTCGTCTTCATCGTTGCCCTCCTCCTGCTGAGAAGTGTTGCCTTCCTCCTCCTGCGAGAACGAAGGTTGATGGGCAAACTTGGAATGCGTCTTTGTGGCTTTAGCCATTTCTGGTCCTCCGGACTGGGGACCTCCAGGGACTTCCTGGGGTCTATAGATCTTAAGCGGAAGTTAAGCCTATCTGCCATTCGACGTTGCCCCCTTCCCCTCCTCCTCCTTCGCCTCCTCCTCCTCCTCCGCTTCCTCCTCCTCCTTTTCCTCCTCCTCCTCCGCCTCCTCTTCCTCCTCCTCCTTCTCCTCCTC
>CAUYUJ010012303.1:316613-404113 GCA_963575745.1 Prorocentrum cordatum | reverse complement strand
AGCATTCCGGATCACGACGGCGCAGATCGCGACCAGGACGCGCGTGGACCGTTCGCTGGCACGTGCTTGAACCCAGAATAAACATGAAGAGTCTCTCGCTCGGAACCCGGTCAGAGCCAGCCACCGACGAGGCGGCCGACGACGGCAACGGAATGAAGATGAGACTCCGTCTCCCATTCCCTCCTCCACCTCCTCCTTCTTTTCCTCCTCCCCCTCCCTCCTCCCTCCTCCTCCTCCTCTTTCGCCCCCGTCCTCCTCCTCCTCCCCATCTTCCTCCACCTCCTCCTCCTCCCCCTCCACCTCCTCGCCACCCTCCTCTGTAGCATCCCATGCATCACCTCGACTGGCTTCTCGACCTGCGACCAGCCGCGGCGACGAGGAGACACTGCAGTCGGGGCGTTGACCTCAAGAACCCTAAACAAGGAACGAGGCCCGTGTTTCCCCTAAATTAAGCTTCGATTTCCAGTCGAAAACCTACGGAAAACCTAAAGCACACTGCAAAACAGCTAAGGAACACTGAGCCAAATCCCCAACGAGAAGGGTCCCTTCTTCAGCGCCCCGACTGTACCAAAAGAGACGGAAGGAGGCGCACTGTGAAAGCTGGGCAGGAAATAGACGGAAGAGAGGGATGGTGGCGCCCGTGCGCCTGCGGCGTAAGGCGGTACAAGCCCTCCCGCAGCTCTTCCACGACGCCTGCCAGGTGCTGCGAGGGGGCGGCCACCGAGCACTCCAGCTGCCTTCGGAGGCTTTGATTGCTATATGTTTTTTCGTTGTTTCTGACTGCCTTCGATTTGCAAGCGGGAGAAGGACGAGGATGCGACCTGGGATGGCACGACATGGAAGGAAAAGAAGGGAGTTTATATGAGATACTGTGAAACGAGAGCGCTGCAGTATAAGGCAGGGCGGGGGTCGGGTCCTCGCGTCCATCGCTGGTCCAGCTGATTCAGCTCGACGCTGATCGCACCTCCTCACGGCCCGACGCCAGCACCCTAAGCCTTCGGTTCGCTGGGAACTCAGAGGCACCTTGCCCCGACATCACCCCATGGCTAACCCAACTTTGGAGGAAGGGCCACGTATGCCGACCACAAGACTCCAGCGCAGCGACGCCCTGCACGTCCTCGGAAAGCCCCCGTCTGATGTCGCTGAGGGCGTGGCCGAGCACGCTAGGCCAGGGCCCTGGCGTACCGTAGTGCCGTCGTCCGCTCGGCATCGGCTGCTCGCAGTTTCGCGTGCCCCCCAGCGATGCGCGGACCGAGCCGCACCCCCGCCATGGCCTGGCAGGCGTTCAACGAAACCACTCGGGGATGGACAGAACCCCCTTTGGTAAAACGTCGTTTACTGAAAACGACCTCGGGCCCAAGCCTGGCGGGCGCGAGCCTGGAACATATCGGCCTGGAAAAGGGTGGAAAGGGGAAAGCTGTGGGCCCTCCTGCCTCGCAATTTGCGTATCCTCATCATCATAGCATCATCACCATCACCATCACCATCATCACCATCACCATCACCATCACCAGCACCATCACCATCACCATCCCATCACCATCACCATCACACCATCACCATCACCATCACCATCACCATCACCATCATCATCATCATCATCATCATCATCATCATCATCATCATCATCATCATCATCATCATCATCATCATCATCATCATCATCATCATGAGCATCATCACCATCCTCATTAACATCGCCATGGTCATCAACATTGGGGGTCCTGTCTACCCCCGAACTGCACCGGGGGGAACCGCTCCACGCCTCGCCGCTCCCGCCGCCGC
Organism: Prorocentrum cordatum; assembly: GCA_963575745.1. Taxonomy (NCBI): domain Eukaryota; class Dinophyceae; order Prorocentrales; family Prorocentraceae; genus Prorocentrum; species Prorocentrum cordatum. The sequence goes on along the minus strand of CAUYUJ010012303.1, from coordinate 402,328 downwards.
ACCGCGAAGGGGCTCCCGCGAGCGAGGGCGAGGACGCCTTGCCCTCGAGCCTGGGGACAGGTCGGCGGCCGCAGTCGCCAGCTGCTTGGTATAGGTCGGGCCTGTCGTCCTACAGGCGGATTTTGGACGAAACTGAAAAAAAACGCAGCAAATCTCCAACCATAGCCAAACATGGTCGAAACATCGCCCCCAGGCTATGTTTGGACTACTTTTGGATATTCCTCCTGCAGGGGGACAGGCCCGACTTCACACTTGATGTCCTCGGCGTCCGCAGACACAGACTCGGCCCCATCGCCATTCGAGCCGAGGTCACCCTGTCCTCCAAGACTGCCAGCTTGCCGTGGCCCCTGGACGCCTGCAACTTGGCGCCGTCCACGCCGTCGATCAGGGGGGGTCCTCCACGTCGGCCTCACGCGCTGGGTCCCCAACCTGCTGCGTGGCCTTGCAACCTTTCCATCAACGCGTCGCTGAACGTGTCTCCTGGGGACGGAGATTGGGGGCAGGCTGCATCTCCTTGGGAAGGAGATTGGTGAATCGTCAACTCTGGCTGGCTCTCCTTCTGCCCAGGTCCGAGGCGGGATATCACGTACCGATCCGACGACAGATAATGCCCTAGGAGGGCTCTCGGAAAGGCGATGCTTCGTGTGCGGGCGTTTTTTTTATATTAAAAAAATGACTTTTGATTTTTGTTTTTTTGTTTTTATGTTGGCGTCGTGAACTTTCAATACGTGCGAGGCTCTATCCGATGTCGAAGGGGCCCTGGGACACACAAATAAATACACAAATAACAGGATCCCAATATTTTCCAATATTTTCTACGGTTTCGTCTTCCTCCCCACTTGCCATATTTTCCAATGTTTTTTGGGAGATCGACAATTAATTGTGTCTGTGTTTTTTTGGCCTCCTGAGATGACACCCCTTCCGAAGGCCCCTGGCGTGACGATGGCAGCCACTTCGCCTGGCAGCCGGGAACAAATTCCTGGGATCTGGGCCGGTAAACCACCAGCGCGAACCCCGCCCCATGATCAGGGCAAGGCGCACCAACCTTGCAGAGGCCCTCGCGGGCCACGTTCTGGTGGCCTCGGCATTTGCACCGCCAATATTTCCCCTCTTCGTCCCCCCCTCCCCGAGACAAGCGCGTTGGCAGACGGATCCTTTGCGTGCAGTAATGGGCCTCGTGCGTGGTCCCTCTGCGGCGGAATTGCCCCTCTGCGTCACAAGGGCGACCTCGGCATCCGAGGACATGTCATGCAGCGGGAGGCACACATGAATCGGCACTCCGTTTGTGCTGGAGCTGAAAAGTGAAACGAATGTGATTTGCTATTGGTGCTCCTCCTCCTCTACTTTCATCCTTTCATCCGCGTCACGCTCCGTTTCCATATCGGCGACCAACTCTTTTCGACTGCAACCCAAGCATGCTTAGGGCATTCACCGACGCCGAGGTCCGCGCGAGCTCACCGGGCTCTCAAGGCTGCTCCCGAGTCTGAAGGCGCCGAGACTGCATTCGAAGTCGTTCCTATCGAGGAGCCTGCGGCATGGGTTCAGTTCGTGGCCTCGGTGCACGAGCAGCCGAGGGGCCCGCACGAGCTGCTCTCCTACGCCAGCACGGTCCGCACCCTGGCCAAGGGTGGTGGGTGCCGATGGGTCCATCAGATATCGGCGACAACCACATGCGCCAGTCAATGCGGGTGGTGAGCGCCACACGCTTCACGGAGGACGGGAGGGCGCAGTGCCAGGCCGTCGTGCCCAAGCCAGCCCACGCCAACCTGGCGCTGAAGGTCCAAGAGAAGGCCCAACAATCTTCGTCTGTGGGCTTGCCAGGGCACTGCACCCAGGCAGACCAGACCGCGCAGGCAGTCGCCGAGATCGGGGCCCTGCGCGGCCCCCGCGATGCCTCCAAAGGCCACAGCACCACCCCGAGACCGCCCTGATCGCAACCGCCAGTTCTGCCGCTGCCCACCGCGCGCACAGACCTCAGCAAGCTTGGGCCGAGGTGTGCACGGTGGCGCTCCCGACTCTGCCCTGTGGCGAGGCGAAAGAGAATTCGGGTCCCCACAAGTGACCTCGAAATCCCGAAGGGCCTCACCGCAAAGTCCGTCACCGCACGGTCTTGGGACCCTGCTGGCCCCGGTCGCCCGAGGCGTCCTCGGAGAACGACCCGAGTTCCAAGACCGCGCGGTGACCCCGAATCCCTGCTGACTCACCACGCGCTGTGGTCACAGCATCTTCTGGGGCCCCCGAGGGGAGGGGACATGCGCCATGCGGCTCTAACCCAGAGTGGCGGTTCCTACCCAGAGCAACTCTGGAAGAAAGAATGACGATATAAACATAAACTTTTGGCGCTCCGCGCGGATTTTTTGGATCTGCGCGGGGCCCCCTCCTTGGCGCGTGGAGCGCGCCAGGGGCGGCGCCAGAGGCGCCGCTGGGGGGGGGACCAGCGCGGGTCCAAGAAATCCGCGCGGAGCGCCAACAGTTTATGTCTATGGCGTTTTCCCGTCTTCGAAACTAGCACTAGGCAGGGCTCAAACGATCGGGTCCATCTGCGCCGCGATCGCAGAATGCTGCAAGAGACACCTCTGCAGCGAGTGGCAGTTCGCGGGGCGAGGGGAGGGGGAACGCGGGCCGGCGCACGGCAGGCGCCCGCGCCCGTGACGGGGCACCCAATTGGCCTGGAGCCTCTGGCGCCACACGGCATCACGTCCCAGGTCTCGACCCCAGTCGCCCCGACCTCTGGGACCCCTCCGCGGGGCCTGCATCTCATCCAGAATCGAACTGATTCCAAAGGCCTGGCTGACGGCGATGCTGCTTGAAGGTGATGTGGGGAACCACAGTGTGGGAAATCGCGAATCACACTTTCCCACATTTTTTCAATATGCGAATGGATCGAGCAAACACAACACAACCAATCGCAGGACAGCGCGAGCCACGCGTTCCCACAATACCAAAACCTTCATCGCCTTTACCTGCATCGCCGTTGGCTCGCCTACGGTGATTGGCCTGGGGCCCTGGTGCAGAGAGCAGCGGCCACTGGCCGAGTTCTCCGAGACGCCAGATGTCTAGCACTAGGTCGGGCATGTACCCCTACAGGCAGATTTTGGACGAAACATTAAAAAAATACCATTAAAGAGATTCCAATATTATCAAAACAGATTCAAAAAACATCGCCCCCAGACTATTTTTTATTATTTTTGGATCTTCCCCCTGTAGAGGGACAGGCCCCAAGCCCCGCCAAGGGGCCTGGACCCGCAGGCCGCAGGCGCCCGTCGCGCCGCCGACCTCGACGCGGTGGTTCGCGTCGGTCGGCGGCCGCACCGCGTGCCACTCCGCAGCGACCAGTACCGACTGCCCCGTACAGTTAGGTCGGGCATGTCCCCCTAGAGGCGCATATTGGGCGAAAAATGAATAATTTTCGAAATAGATTTTTAAGATACTCAAAAATACTCAAAAATATTCCCCGGACTATTTCTTGAATATGATTTTGAATATTCCCCCTGTGGAAGGACAGGCCCGAATTAACCGTACGGTCATCGTGCTTCCACAAGGGCGATGGGCGCTCCTGGCCGGCTGCGGCGTCCACTGTGCAGGCCAGCGCAGCGACGCCGTCCGCCGCGGCAGGGGGACGGGCATCTGGCGGCTGGAACATTTCTGGCTCGCTTTGGCTCTCGCGATCTTTGGCCTCTGGGCATTGGCCCCCGGGACCTCGTCAGAAAACGAACGGGGACGGAAGGCCGGCCCACGTCTCGAAGCAAGAGACTTCCAGCCAGATGCCGTGGCACCGATTCCGCGAAGCGCACCAAGGCAGCCCGCCCCATGCACCAGCGCGGTCCGCGCTGGGAGGAGCGGTAGGTCGCGGTCGGCCGCGCAAAGCTCGCCGACGGGCATGCCCAGCGCGGCCTCCAGTGCGAGGAGGCGCGCCCCGACGGCTGCTAGCAAAGCATCGGCGGCTGAGGCGACAGCGCGCCGTCGCGCAGTCGTGCGCTCCGAGCCCCAGGCATCTCCGCAGCCATCATCTCAGCACTCTTGCGGAAGCGTGCGCAGCTGGTGAGCCAAGGGCTGCGTGACACGATGGCTTGCGCATGCGGCGGCAAGCCGCGTGGAAAATAATACTCTCACGCGCAAACTTACGCAGTGGCATCTCCTGTCCTCATGTATTGTGTTGTTGTTTTCTTTCTTTCTCTCTCTCTCTCTCTCTTTCTCGCTGTCTGCAGCACTCGCGGTGCCTGTTCCCCTAGACACAGGACGCAGGACATGCGACACGAGAGGGGGAGGGGGAGTTGAGCAGGGCTCGAGAGAAAGAGGGAGAGAACAGATGAAGTAGGACGAGGATGAGGAGCAGGAGATGACCGGTGGAGGGGGCGGCGGCACGCGCAGAGGCGGAATGGCAAGCCCATGCCGGCCGCTCCACTGCGCGGGAGCACGGTGACCGCGGCGACCCCCCGGCATCATCCGACGTCTCTCCCCTTCTAACTGCCATTACTCGGACATCGATGCGCTTCAAGAGGATCTCCCCCCTCCTCCTCCTCCTCCTCCTCCTCCTCCTCCTCCTCCTCCTCCTCCTCCTCCTCCTCCTCCTCCTCCTCCTCCTCCTCCTCCTGGCCCTCGCGGCCCAGGAGCGCCCCTCCTGCCCCGGCCGCGCGCGCCGCCGCCCGCGCGCGCGCGACCGGGGGCAGGCCGCGCCCCTCGGCAAGAGGCCTGCGCGAGTCGCGAGGGCGCGGCAGGCCCGAGGCGCCCCAGTGCTGGCTGGTGGATGCGACTGGTGATTGACGTCGACACCAGGCTCCTGCAGTCCGACTCGGACGGGATCCAGATCGTTGGCAAACTTAAAAAAACGCAGCAAACGCCCACCGCTCTCCGCCCCAGCTCCCATACTGCATTCAATCCGCTTCCCCTCAAAGGGGGCCATCACAACTCTCACCGCACGGCTGCGAGGCTCTACAGCGGCAGAAATCGAGAGTGACAAATCGCAAGTAAAGGAAAATGAGCACAGGAATTCGCATGTCCTCCATAAGGGTATCCGGGCAAAACCACGGAAGCACCACCACCAAAACAGATCGTTGGCAAACTGATCGGGGAGTTGCAGCGCTTCGACTGGGACGTCGTAGCTGTGCGGCTTCATCAGCAGGTCCCCGATGTCCTCTGAGAACAAGCCCTCCCTGGAGTCCCTGGGCCTGGGCTACGGGCCGCCGCCGCCGAAGGCCCGCCCGCGAGGAACAAGCAGTCGGCGAGGTCGGCGGCGCGCAAGCAGTGGGAGGCGGACAAGGCCAGGAAGAACAAGCAGAGCAAGTCGGCGGAGCGGATCTTCCCCCAGGAGGCTCGCTTCCAGTCGTACACGGAGGCGATGGAGGCCTCTCGCAGTTCGGGCCTGCGGTCTCCCCCAAGGCGTCCGAGCTCGCGTGCCAAGCGAGCCACGTCTGCGGCGCAGTGCAGCAGGGTGGCACCCTTCCAGGTGCAGGGGCTGATGCTGAAGGGAACCCCGAGCATGAGCGAGGAGCGCACCATGACGCTGCAGGCCGAGAAGGAGATGCTGCTGGCAGATCGCTTCGCCCTGGGCTTGGCCTTGGAGGGATTCAGGAAGCAGAGCCAGGAGTGCAAGGCCGAGGAGTAGGAGGAGTCCTGGGGCTCGTGGAAGCCTGTCACACACCTGTGGCGCTGGGACAGCAGACGAGTGGCCTAGGACAATACCCTCCGCTACCAGAAGTGCAGTTGTTCCCCATGCTCGAGGGGAAGTCTGGGAAGATCAAGAAGTTCTTCGAGCGCAGGGGGTACGGCTGCATCATCCCCGACGACGGCGGCGAGGACGTGCCCGTGCATCGCAAGATCCATCGCGATGGCAAGGCCCCCACCGCCTACTTGGAAGAAGGTGCTCGCGTCTCGTTCGATGTCGAGTGGGATGAGAGCAAGGGCAAGCTTCAGGCCACGTTCGTCAACGGGCCCTTCAAGGAGCGGGAGTCCGACGACGAGGGCACCCAGCAGGAGAGCGCGATGACGAAGCAGGAGGTAATGAGCATCTTCTCGGAGTTGTCGGCTGGTGAGGTGGAGGCAGAGGCCAAGGCCCAGGGCGTCATGGTCGAGGCCTTCTACGAGTGGCTCCAGGAGTCGTTCGGAGTGGTGGAGCTAGAAGGGCTCCAGCGTCAGGATATTGTCCGAAGGGGCGGATGGACCTCAGACCGATCCTGGGGTCTTGAGTGTGGTGCTACTGAAGAGCTCTTCTCTTCCAGTGTTGCTGGTGCTTCTTCTTCTTCTTCTTCTTCTTCTTCCTCGACGGCACGCTCGTTCGGACAGTTTTGGGTGCAAGTCTTTGTCGGCTCGTTCGCTGTGCTGAACTGCTTCGACGTGAGAGATGGGGGGGGGCCACCCTTCTCTCCTCCTTAGACCTCTGGCGCTTCGGGGTAGCCCTGGTGGCTTCATGGCGGGTGCGGCCCTTCTCTCCCGTCTCTGGGGAGGGAATGGCTTGTCTCGCCCTGGAGGGATGAACCCTCTGGGTTCGTCGCTCCCGTTGTGGGGGCCTGCTGGCTCCTGGGGTATGGCCTGTGTGCCTGGCCTGGGCCCTTCTGGGCCTGTGTGGGGGGGTGTCTCTCCCGTGGGCGGCGGCGCCGCGGCCGTGTGCCGAGCGAGCGTCCCCTGACGCTCGAGGTAGTTTTCAGTCTTCAGTCTTCAGCCTCCTCCTCCTCCTCCTCCTCCTCCTCCCTCCTCCTCCTCCTCCCTCCTCCCCCTCCCCCTCCCCTCCCTCCCCCTCCCCTCCCCCTCCCCCTCCTCCTCCTCCTCCTCGTCCTCCTTCTCCTCCTCCTCCTCCTCCTCCTCCTCCTCCTCCTCCTCCTCCTCCTCCTCCTCTTTGTCCGCCTTCCGTGCCCCGCTCCCTTCGGCCAGGGGGCCCAACCTGGCGCCGTGGTCAGCACACGGGGGGCTCAAGTCGTGGACAGGGTCCCCTCCCAGCTAGGCTCTGCCCAGACTCGGTCCACGGACATCTCCTCAGCACCATCCCGACTCAGGGATCATCTGACCCGGGTCAATCCAGACCAGGGTCAGTCAGGCCTTGCAGAATCTTGCAAGATCATACACCCAAACCCGGGTCAATGCGAAGTATCCTGCAAGATCTTGCAAGATCCTGCACCCAAGCCCGGGTAAATGCGCCCCTGGCCCTGCAGGATCCTGCAAGATCTGCTCTGGCTCACCCCCGTCTGTACTGTGACGATCTTTTCGAGCCGCGTCCGGCGGTCGCGACGCGGGGGCCACCAGGGGACCGACAACAAGAAGTGCGCCCCCTCTCTCTGGGGGGGGCCTCTACCTGGAAGTTCCCTTGCGACCCCCGAAGGCTCTGAAAACCTCAATCATCGATCCTCGAGCCTCGAACGTCTCCCGGATCCAGATTTTGGCCGAAACTTCCAGAGGTGAGATCCTTTCTGTTCTTGGGGAAGCCATCGGTCCTCGTCACACGCACTCGGCAGTCGCCGTCAGCGACAACGACGACGACGACGACGACGACGACGATATCGACGACGACTGGGGCAAGCGGCGGCTCGCTCCGAGGCGTCACGGACAAGAAGCGAGGGCGTCGGGGCGAGTTCGGCGCCGCGCAGCTGGATGCAGGTGGCAGCGACGAGGCTGCCACCGCCCCCACCGTCGCCATCGACGTCGCCGTCGCCGTCGTCGTCGTCGTCGTCGATCGTGATCTGTCGTCGACCGTCCCCCATCGTTCGTCTGTCGTCGTCGTCGTGGTCGTCGTCGTCGTCGTCGTGGTCGTCGTCGTCGTCGTGGTCGTCGTCGTCGACGTCGTCGGCGGTGCCAGCAACGTCGTGGGCGTCATCGCCGTCGGCCGTGGGGGCCGCGTGGGCCACGGCGCCTCTCCAGCGCGTGCAGGGTCAGGTTGCCGCGCAAGGCGTGGAGGTCGCACGCGCCCAGGAGCTGCTCCACCTCCCAGGCGAAGGTTCTTAGCCAGGAGGACGAGGAGGGGGAGGAGGAGAAGGAGGGGGAGGAGGAGGAGGAGGAGGCGGAGGGTGGGGGGGAGGAGGAGGAGGAGGAGGAGGAGGAGGAGGAGGAGGAGGAGGAGGAGGAGGATGATGAGAAGGACGATGAGTGGGAGAAGGAGAAGGACGAGGAGGAGGAGGAATCGAGCAGAGAAACAACATAGAGACCTCTGCACATGCAGTCAAAGACTCTTACACTTCGCCTGTCGCGGCGGCGGCCCCTCTCCTCCTCCTCCTCCTCCTCCTCCTTCCTCCTCCTCCCCTGACGCCTGGAAACTGGGAAACGGCCAGCGCGTCGCGCCGAAGCGCGGTGGCGCCGGAGCCGTCGGCGCGACGCGCCGAGCCAGGGGTGTCCCGACCGCACGCCGGTCCTGTCCAGGCCCGTCCTGGGTCCAGGATCGGTACACGCGTCCACCTGGCTCGCCGAGGGAGGCATACACACCACCCAGGATCGGTGCATTTGCATACTTCTCGTCGCCCGAGGAGAGAGAGAGAGAGAGAGAGAGAAAGAGAGAGAGAGACTGAGAGAGAGAGAGAAAACAAACAAAAAACGAAACGAGAGAGAGAGAGAGGAAAGGTCGAGGTCGTTCGTTCGAGCATTGAGGTTCTGATGCGTCTGGCACTCTCGGAACCCTTGTCGGGCTCCTAGAGCCAGACATGCGACGTCCTGACTCTTTTCAGGACGGCGTCCCTGGAAGTCCCGCCCCTTCCCCCGGGACCAATTTTTCGTCCTGAGTCGTTTTTAGACGGTCCCGAAGCCCGGCGAGGGCCCCCTGGGGCCGAAAATACCCCAAAACCTCCCGTCCTGACTTTTTTTGCGACGCGATCATGCCGACCTCCAGAGATTTCTTGTTCTTGAGCCCTGTTGCCATCGCTTGGGGTGGCGTGTGGCCCAGGGCCCCGCTCAGCCAGAGATCGCGGCCACCGTAGAAGGCCCCGGGCCTCGAACTGATGAACGCCCCTGGCCAGGCGACTCACTCTCTTCGCCAGTCCAGGTCCCAACGTCGGCCTGGCCTTCCCACCGATTGCGCGTGAAGGTTGCCCATCAGTCGTGAGAAGCAGGTAGATACATGACGTAGGAAGGCGTTGAAGATTCATTGGGTGTCCGCCCGCCCCCTAAAGAGGACGAAGGCGAAACAACTCGATCGTTGAACTAGGAAGGCGCTCAAAGTAGGTTGGAATCCGGGACTCCAAAAAATACCTACTTTCAACGACCGATGGGCACCCCTTGGAACAGGAGCCGCCTCCGAACACGACCGCCGCAGCGTTGTTGCGCCACTGCCCTGTAATGCTTGCGCCCTGGGAGTGAGATTTGTTTTTCGGGGGGGGCGCAACAAAAAGGGGGAAGAGAGGGACGCCACTCATGCTACACCATGCAGCGATGCAACACTCGTTCGCATCCCTCCCTGCTTGCACTGATCGCTGGAATCCTGCAAGGACGTATCGCTGGAAGGACGTTCCGGCCGGGCTCCGCCAGAACGTGCTGAGAAGAGTCTGCGAAAAGACCCCACACACAGCAGCTCAAAGCTAGATCCCTGAGAGCCCTCGACGGCCAGAAACTCCCCGCGGGCACTTGCAATCAGGTCCACGGATCACCAAGTTGCTCACGTAGACGGAACAAGTATGCGACTAGCTTGGATCGAGAAAGCAACTAAGCACAAGGACGAGCTGGCGTCCTGCTCCTCCTCCGCCTCCTAATCCCTTCCCTCCTCCTCTTCCTCCTCCTCCTCCTCTTCGTCCTCCTCGTTTCCCTATTGTACTCTTTGGCGCTCTCGGCGGTTACACGTGCAGCCAACCCTTACCATCAGCGGTAAGACAAACAGCCGTATTGTTCCCCCTCCCGTTTGATCAACATCCGATCAGGATACGCCTCCTGACTCCGTCAGGGGTCCATCAGCGCCAATTTCTTTAGCTGCGTCCACATGTTGCGACGAGGAAGGGCCCAGAATTAGGGCGGGCGTGTCCTCCTAGAGTCGGATTTTGGACGAAACATGAAACATAGCAAAATATTATTCAGACAGGATCAAAACTAGCCCAAAAATCGTGCCCAGGCTATGTTGAAACTATTTTTGAGTGTCCCCCTGTAGAGGGACACGCCCGATTTCAGCCAAGAAGGCCAGACCACGAGGAGGAAGCAGGAAAGGGCAGGGGAGGGCAAGACGCCCCCTTTCCCCGGGGCCAGCTCTGTCGGCGGTGGACAAACCTCCTTGTAATAAACCACCCTTCAATGAAAACGGCTTATGACCGCAACCGAAGCACCTGGACCCGCAAAACAGAACGGCTGCGACGCCCTCTCGCGAACCGAGAACGGCCAATTCGCTGATCGACGCGTCAGGGTAGGAGGAGGGTAGGAGGTTTATCAACCTCCCACTCTGAAAGCTGAGTCGTTATATCTGATGGTCCCTACGCCCAGGAGGAGGAGGAGGAGGAGGAGGAGGAGGAGGAGGAGGAGGAGGAGGAGGGAGGAGGAGGAGGAGGGGGAGGGGGAGCAGGAGAGGAGGAGGAGGAGGAGGAGGAGGAGGAGGAGGAGGAGGAGGAGGAGGAGGAGGGAGGAGGAGGAGGGAGGAGGAGACGGGAGGAGGAGGAGGAGGAGGAGGAGGAGGAGGAGGAGGAGGAGGAGGGGGAGGAGGAGCAGGAGGAGGAAGGAAGATGATGATGATGATGATGAGGAGGAGGAGGAGGAGAAGGAGGAGGAGGAGGAAGAGGAGGAGGAGAGCAGGAGGAGGAGGAGGAGGAGGAGGAGGAAGGAGGAGGAGGGAGGAGGAGGAGGAGGAGGAGGAGGAGGAGGAGGAGGAGGAGGAGGAGGAGGAGGAGGAGGAGGAGGAGGAGGAGAGGAGGAGGAGGAGGAGGAGGAGGAGGAGGAGGAGGAGGAGGAGGAGGAAGAGGAGGAGAAGGGGGGGAGGAGAAGGAGGAGAAAGGAGGAGGAGGAGGAGGAGGGAGGAGGAGGAGGAGAGGAGGAGGAGCAGGAGGAGGAGGAGGAGGAGGAGGAGGAGGAGGAGACGAGGAGGAGGAGGAGGAGGGGAGGAGGAGGAGGGAGGAGAGGAGGTGGAGGAGGAGGAGGAGGAGGAGGGGAGGGACAGGGAGGAGAGAGGAGGAGGAGGAGGAGGAGGAGGAGGAGGAGGAGGAGGAGGAGGAGGAGGGAGGAGGAAGGAGGAGGAGGAGGAGGAGGAGGAGGAGGAGAGGAGGAGGAGGAGGAGGAGGAGGAGGAGGAGAAGGAGAAGGAGGAGGAGGAGGAGGAGGACGAGGAGGAGGGAGGAGGGGGAGGGGGAGGGGGGGGGGAGGGGGAGGGGGAGGAGGAGGAGGAGGAGGAGGAAGGAGGAGGAGGAGGAGGAGGAGGAGGAGGAGGAGGAGGAGGAGGAGGAGGAAGAGGAGGAGAAGGAGGAGGAGGAGGAGGAGGAGGAGGAGGACGGGTCGCCTACGCCCTTCTGAGAAACACCCTCCACCCTGTCTCCTCTCGGCACCTGGAGGCTCTCTCGGCTCGGAGGTTGCCGTGTGGTGATCCTGGCCCAAGGTGCCCCCCAGCTGTGAGCGACGCAAATATCGGGGGCGCGCAAACCTCCTCCCCCAAATCCGGCCGGTGCCGCCTCGCTCGGCGGCGGAAAGCCTCGATTTCCCACGGAAGCGGGACCCGTCGCCAATCCACGCCCCTTTGATCCATGTTTGCGAGCGCCCGGACGTAAGGTCGCGCGCAAGCGCCTGCGTCTCCAAAGGGAGCGTGCCGCGCCAGAGGCCCGCGCAAGCCGCGGCGTGAGGTCGCTGCGTCATCTCGCGCAAGGCCCGTTCTTGATCGTCGCGCAGCTGCCAGCGCCACTCAAAGAGCCCCCTGCGAGGTGTGCTCTGCAGGCCACCTGGGCCTCGCTGGAACTCCTGGGGATACCCTGGGCCAAAGAAACTTGTGGCAAACCCTCCACACTTCGGTGGCAACTCATGGGAGCCTCCCATACCATCTTGCCGGCTCTTGCGAATCGACACTAAAGCGGTGCGAATCGACGCTAAATCGACGCCAACCGATGCTACCCGACGCTAAATCGGCGCTTCCTCACCGACTTCCAGACGCCACTCGACGCTAAACGACGCTAAAGACGGAATTAGGATGGCATGCCAGGCTCCCATGATTTGATACCGAATCACACTGGTCGACGCCCTCTTGAATGGACGTCAGCGAGGGGGCAATAAACGGAGAGCCCTACAGGGGGCCCAAAAACTGCCTCCGCGGTCCCAGAAGGTGCTGGAAAGTCGCGGCATCATCCTCCGCCGTTTCTCCCCGCTGCCCACCAGCCACATCTGGGGGAGCTGTGCTCCTTACCCCCCACTGGGGGACTCACCGTATCCAAGGAAGAAAATACGCCATAAACATAAACTGTTTGCGCTCCGCGCGGAATTCTTGGATCTGTGCTGGACCCCCCTCCCTGGCGCGAGGAGCGCGCTTGGGGCGGCGCCCGAGGCGCCGCTGGGGGGTCCCAGGCCCCGATCCAAGAAAAACCCGCGCGGAGCGCCAAAAGTTTATGTTTCTGGCGTTTTTCTTCTTCGAACATCCACGATCTCTCGAGAGGGGTGTCGAAACCGAGTGGGGCCCCTAGGGGAGATAAGGACCGCAGCCCCCCCCCCGCTGCCTCTGGACTGCCGCTGCCGCCGCAGACCCCCGACGTCATGACGTTTTCACGACGCGACCCCGCGAGGTCCAGAACCATTCCCCGGGACTGATTTTTCACCCTGAGTCGTATTTTGCGCGAGGCGGGGATTTATCCATATTTTGCGGCCTGGGAACCGACGTCCTGGTGCCCCAACGGGCGGTGGGTACGGGTATATTTCGGCCCCTGGGGGCTCGAATATGCCCATGTCCACCGCCTGTCGAGGCTCCGGAAACTGACCCTCCAGGCGGTGGTCAGGTATAAATTCCCGCCTCGGATTTTGACGGTCCCCAGGCCCGGCAAGGGCCCCCCAAAGGCTGAAAATAGCGAAAAACTTCCTGCCGCGATTTTTGTTTCCCCGCGCGACGAGGGGGTCTGCCGCCCGCCCGCCCCACGGCGGCTGCCCCGCCCCGGCCCGCCTCCTCCGCCGGCGGCGCAGCGCCCTCGCCCGCGCCGCCGGGGCCCTCCGCCTCCTGCCCGGGCCCCTGGCGCAGCTCCTAGCGAGCCGCCGCGCGGGGGCGCCGCGTCTGAGGCGCGCGCCCGCGCGCGCGTCGCGCCCACGGCCTGGAGGTCCCTCAGAGATCCGACGCTCCCCAAAAATGGGAGCGGCGGGACTTGGGCAGCTTCTTCGGCCCCAGGGGGCCCTCGCGGTGCCTCGGGAGCGTGAAGAAACGACTCAGGTCGGGGATCTTCTGACCCGGGTCAATCCAGACCCGGGTCAGTCAGGCCTTGCAGAATCCCGCAAGATCCTGCAAGATCCTGCGTCCAAGCCTGGGTCAATGCGAAGGATCCTGCAGATCCTGCGCAATCCTGCACCCAAACCCGGGTCAATGCGACCCTGGCCCTGCAGGATCCTGCAAGATCGGGCGCTCTGGCTGACCCTGTTTGCATTGACCCCCGCCTCGAGGCTCCCGAGAAACGACTCAGGACGAAAAAACCCGCCCCGTGGAGGTGGTCCGGACAGGAGGGGGAGGAGGAGGAGGTGGAGGAGGAGGAGGAGGAGGAGGAGGAGGAAGAGGAGGAGGAGGAGGAGCAGGAGGAGGAGGAGGAACAGACGAAAAACCGGCCCCGGGAAGTGGCTTGGACCTCCGGGACCCACGCATCGAACAAATTGGAGCGGCCGGATACGTGGGGAGGCGCGCGCGCACCGCGCCCACGGCCTAGTGGTCCGTGTGGCGGCAGCACGCAAAAGTCTTCCTGGGCAAGCGCTGCCTTTGCTTCGCGGCTTGCCGACCCTTGCGCGCGATGCAACAGGAGCGGCCTGCGGGCTTGGGCTTGGCCCTCCGTCTCAAAAGTTTCTGGGGCTCCAGGCGCCGCGCACAAGGAAACGCGACGGGCGTTTTCCCCAAGACAGAGCTTGTACCTAGGGGTTCTTATCGAGCTGACCTGAAGAATTGGATGGGTACCGTTTTTAGGCGCCCAAACAGCCAAGATCTACTCCAGGGGGGGGCGGGGGGGAGAAGGCCTGCGCCGATCGGCAAAACAACGAGCAAGAACACGATCACATGGGCATGCTGGGGTTTCGCCTGGTGCCCGATGGGTGGGCGCCCGTGGGCGCCTCGTGCTGGGTGGCTGTGCACCAGTAGAAGAAGAACAAAAACACATAGACATAAACGTTTGGCGCTCCGCGCAGGTTTCTTGGATCCGCGCCTGGGCGGATCCAAGAATCCCGCGCGGAGCGACAAAAGTTTATGTCTGTGTGTTTTTGTTCTTCTTCGAAAGGCTTTGCATGGTGCCCGCCCGTGGCCGCCCAATTAGTGGGTGCCTCGTGGTGGGCGCCTCGTGTGCCGGGCTGGGTGTGCCGAGGCTCCGCCCCGATGTCCGCCCGTGGCCGCCCAGTGGGTGCCTCGCGGGAGACTCTCGGGAGCTGGGCAGGTGCGCCGAGGTCTCGCACGGTGGCGAGGAGGGGGAGGGGGAGGAGGAGGGGGAGGAGGAGGAGGAGGAGGAGGAGGAGGAGGAGGAGGAGGAGGAGGAGGAGGAGGAGGAGGAGAAGGAGGGGGAGGAGGAGGAGGAGGAGGAGGAGGAGGAGGAGGAGGAGGAAGAGGAGGAGGAGGAGGGAGGAGGAGGAGGAGGAGGAGGAGGCGGAGGAGGAGGAGGAGGAGGAGGCGGAGGCGGAGGAGGAGGAGGAGGCGGAGGAGGCGGCGGAGGAAGCTGCCCGTGGCTGCCCGTGGGCGCCTCGTGCGCCGGGTGGGCATGCTGAGAGGTTTCGCCGCGAGTGCCTGGCCGCGGCCGCACGCGTGGGCGCCGCGTGGGAGACCCCCGTGCGCTGCGTGGGCATGCCGAGAGCGCTTGCCCGGTGCTCGCCCGCGGCCGCCCAGGGGCGCCTCGTGGGTGCCTCGCGCGCTGGGCGGCCGCACGCTGCGCAGCTTTCACCACGCAGGGTGCACCAGAAGGGCGACGATCCAACGTCGGAGATGGACAGAAACCCCTCTGCTAAAACGCGGTTTAGTGAAAAAGATCTCGGGCACAAACCTGGCGGGCGCAAGCCTTGGAAATGACGGCCGCGGCGCCCTCTCGAGAACCGAAAACGGACAATTCACTAATCGACGTGTCAGGGTGGGTGTTCTGTCCACCCCCGCAAGAACGGGTCTTACGCGAGAAGACGTAGCGAACTTACGCGGTGGCTTACGCGGGCCGCCAGCGCGGTACGTCACTTTGGAGAAGAGGGCGCTTGCGCGCGACCTTACGCGGGCAGCTTACGCGCCAATGTCGGCGCAGGCGGCCCCGTGTGTGTGTGTATGTGTGTCTGTGTCTCTGTGTGTGTTTGTTTTTGCGTCGCTCATATGTCTTGCACCGCATTTCTCCGCGCCCTTTGTTCTGAACGCGCCCAAATCGACGAAACCAATACCACGGCAAACCCACGGCAAACTCTGTGTCTGGGGCGGAAATTGCCATGGTGGCCGAGGCGCTCTCCAAGACATCACGCCGCGCGTCGGAACAAACGGAGCGGCGACACATAGATCACACCACAGAACTTACGCCACGTAGCATACAGCACACAACTTACACTGTATAGCTCGTACCTCACAGCTTGCACCTCAGAGTTTACACCACGTAGCTTGCACAACATACTTTTCACCGAATAGCTTACAGAACATTGCTTACACCACATAGCTTGTACCACATCGCGAGTGCCCCATTGTTTTCACTGCAGAGCTCACACCACACGACTTGCACCACATAGCTTGCGCATCCTCAGTGCAACAATTTACTGTTTGGGGTCCACGCTGGCAAACATTTTCCCATGATCTTGTGAACCCCAAAACACATCAGAATGAGGATGCGCAGGCCTCCTAACATCGGGGGGAGTGGCTACAAAAGGGTATCCTCGCAACCCCGTTCTGGCGGAGCCGTGGGTGCGGCGACGCCAGAAGGGAATTCGCGTTCCGCCGTACGTGCGGCCCTATCACTCCCGAGGATCTGCTACCCAGAGGTGGAGTGGGCGGGTGCCTGAAAGCCGTCCTGAGCGCAAGTGGCTACAGGACGGGAGGAACAGTATGATACGCGAGCGAGTCGAGACACGGACGAGACGAGGCCTTGTCAAGAAGAGGGGCTCGGGGACCGAGTGCGCGCTGGAACGCCGATGCATCGAGGAGCGCGCCCGCCGGCGCGGCCCCCCATTGGCTCTACCCCTGGTCCCCCCCCCTTGGCACTCGGGGCCCGAACAGATGGGGGCGGGATCGCAACTCATCTAGAGGGGCCCTGGGACACGCAAATATATAGACACAAATCCTACGATTCCCCATCTTACCCCATATTTCTGGGTTTTCGTCTTCCCTCCCACTTCCCATCTGTTCCAACATTTTCCGGAGGGTCGACGTTCAATTGTGTCTGTCTGTTTTTTCCCCTCATGATCATTGGCGACCGTGGAGAAAGGGGTTCCTGAACGCCCCGCATGCATCGGCGATGCCCGATCCCCGGACCCACGTTGGTCGATTGGCAAGGTCCTCGCTGCGTATGCCAGATTTTTGGCAGAGTCCGGGGGAAGCCACGGAGGAAGCCTCCCAGGCTCGGGACAGTCCGCGGGGGCAAGTCGGGAGAAGGACCCTGGGGCAATCCACGGCTTAAGACGAAGACCCTGCGCCAACTAACCCCCGCCCCCACCGCACCTCAGACCCCCGACGTCATGATGTTCCCCGGGACCGCTGTGTCATCCTGAATCGTGTTTTGACGGCCCTGAGGCCCCAGGCCGAACATAGCGAAAAACCTCCCGTCGCGATATATTTGTTCATGACCCGACGGGGTTTGGGGCCCCCCCCCCAGCTGTTCTGGCCCCCTGCGGGCGGCTTGGAGGATTACGCCTCCAGCCTCTCGCTCTCTGCGGGGCCTCGCCCTGTGCGCGGCCGGGCCAGGCTCTCTCGGAAGCTCGCGGCCGGCGCCGCCATCCCCTGGAGGCCCCTGCGTCCTCCCCCCTCCCGCGGCCGTGACTTGGCGGCGCGCGCAAAGGGGGTGGAGGGACGGGGGGGGCTTCTTTGAAGAAGGCTGCTTCGTAGAAGGCACTGGCCTTACATTTTTAGATAAGGCACGCGCCCTCTAAGAAGCAAGGGTGCTTCTAAGAAGCCCTCCCCCGTCCCCCCACCCCCCTCTGCAAGTGGCTGGGAGAAGGATGCTTGCGTCGTCATATTCCACGGCGTGTGCCAAGGATCCCTCGGCAACATTCCAAGGGCGGGCTTCAGCTTAAGTCGGGCATGTCCCTCTATCAGGGGATGTTCATTTTTTGAAGAAAAACAGGGGGACGACTTATGAATCATTTTTGACAATGTTTGCGCACGTTGGGGGAATGTGTTTGATTCGTCATCCATTATCCGCCTGTACTTGAATCAAACAGCCTTTTGTCCCACAAGTGGCATAATGTATCGCTGTGTATATAATCCAGACGATGCTGGCATGATTGTAAATAATGATTTGTCAAATTATATGATAATAGACTTTGAACAATATGAAAAGTAACCCAGGGTAAAAAACAAAACCTTGAATTGTGGTATCTAGATGTCCGCCCTGAAAGTACCGAAAACATGTTGCGAGGTGGCTATCAATTTTGAATGCTGTTTTAGTGAGCCGAAAAGCTGTTGGAGCGAGCTTTTCAAACGCTGTCCTGCAGGACCATGAAACGTATATCTTGTATTGGGGATGAACATGAATGAATCTTACACTTACGAAAACGATGTAGGTGCCAATGTTATGAGCGCCGTGCAAGTGCACGCGGATCCGTCGCATCAGACAGTCGGATAGCATGCCGCACCTGCCACGCCACATGACCAGCAGTCGTGGGCGGCGCGACCATTGCCCATGTCGACCTCGAGGTCCTAAAGACGTGGTCGCAGGAATCTCGGCATGAGCGGGGAAGAGGATAAGCAGTCGGCCCTCGCGCGCGGTCGGCGCGGATCATGGACCGACAATGGTCAGAGCGGAAGCTCAGGCGCTTGGACGAGTTCAAGCAGAGGGTTCCTCACGCGTCGGCCTCGGCACTGAGCGCCATCCTGGAAGAGTGCAGCCGCGACCTTCCAGAGGTCAGGCACCGCGGCGCCATTGGGCAGACGCGGGCCCTCATCATGCGCGGAAGCGGCGAGCGCGGAGAGTTCCTCACCATTCTGCCCACGGAACGCACGGGCGGCTCCATAGACCGCTTGTTGGTGGTCAGCCCGTCCGCTCGCCTCGACGAGGCGCGCGCCGCGGGCGGCGGCTTCGCGAAGGCCGCGCAGCGCATCATCGCCGAACGACCTCCATCCATGAACAAGCCATGGGACCTTGTGGTCTATAGCGACGAGGTTATCCCAGGCAACCAGTTGGCAGGCCACGACGTGCGTAAGTGCCGGATCGCTTGCACTTCCCCTGTCCAATCGGGATCGGTGCTGGCGGGCGAAGACGCGTGGATGTGAATTGTCTGCGAGCGGAATGACAGAGTGAAAACGCACGGCGGTGGCATCACGCATGTCTTCGGAGCTCTGCTCAATAAGGTGTCCAACGCCAGTGGTCGCAGTTTCGACGCAGGAGTCGTTCTGACCTGCCCAGACGGCTCGAGCACAAAGCTCCTCGCCAAGCTCGCCCGCGAACAGGTCTTCTGCGCGAAGGGCGAGGCGGAACATCAAGCATGCGTCCTCCGCAAAAACTTGCAATCAACAAACAGCGGCATCGCGGGCGAAGACGGGGAATGCATTCTGTCGCGCTGCGTCACCGCCGGGTCCGCAATGGACTCCGCGACGGACAACGAACTGCGAGCCAACGCCGAGAGGTCGGCGTCCAACGCTCGGACAAGCCATGCCGAGCTCACGCCCCGAGAGATGGCAGCGGGGATCAAACGCGGCAGGTATAACCTCCTTCTGGAGAGGGACCTGCGCCTCATCGTGAAGCCCGTGAGCTGTTTCGCCCATGACTGAGCGCGCGCGTTCGTCATGCGCGGCGCGCAGAACGCAGCGCTGTACCTTTCGATGAGCAGCTTGCTGGCTGAGAAGGCGCGTGCACCTGCGGCTGTGAACGAGCTCCTGAGGCAGTTACATATCCCGCAAAGGTTGGACACGAGAACGGCAGCCCTCGGCGACGTCTTCTCGCCGTCCAGGTGGAAAGCGCGCCTCAAGGCCAAGTGCGTGACGTGCACTGCGTCAGAGGCGATCTCTACGCACCGCCTGATCGCACGTTTTGCGCGGCACGTGTGGCTCAGGGCAGGTTGCTGCGCCAAGCTGTGTGAGGCGTGCCAAGCATGTTCGTTCGTCCAGCATGGACCTCTTGATCGCCGTGCTGCATGGCACCTTGAGCACGAGGGATCTGCGTTTCCAGGTGGGCAAGTACTTGCAAGCGTTCTTGGGCGCAGAGTGGGGTGCATACCAGCCCCCAGAATCCCAGTGGGCCCTGCGCATGGTCATCGAGCGCAGGAGGTGTGGCGCTCCACTGGCGTGCTGGACTTGCGAGAGGAAGCACAGGATGGTCAAACAGCTCTAGGCTGATTCTACCATCAGCCAAAACTCTGCTCGTGTCAGGGCGCAGCGCGCGGCCGATGCCATAATCGCACCAGGCTTTCGGGGGGCCTGTGCAGCGCAACTCCCATGGAGAAGCATGTTCTGACCGAGGTGGCGTGCAAACACCTTCACGACCTGACGTATTCCGGCGATGCGTTCGATGTCAGCGTCAAGCTGCCGGTGCCGAAACCCGCCAAAGATAATATGGCAGAGTTCATCGTGCCTGAGCTGGGCCTTCCAACGGCTCGGAAAGGCATGCGCAAGACTGCGAAGTCGGCAATGGTGTCCAAGTTCGGAATCGCTCACACCAATGATGCCGCCATAATGACTCCCGAAAGAGGGGGGCCTGTGCTGGTGCAGGTACGGTTTGCTGCCGAAGTGGTGGACGAGCTGTGCGCTCCGGTCGCGATATGTCCCGAATTTGATGCCAGGGATGGCTTCGCATCGGGGCGCCCGCCAGCGACTGCGTGCCTCTGTCCGTTGTCTGACATCCCAGGGGCCGCGCCCTATCGGAAACGCGCTGACGGGCACGTGGACGCCGTCGTGCCCGTGGCACACCGCTGAGACTTGCAAGCCCGAGCAGACAAAGCGACCATTCTCCGTCTCAGCATCATCATGTGTCGCTCCTCCCCGCAACAATTAAGCATTATCATCACACCACCATCATCATCACAATCAGCATCATCAACATCATCCTCAGCATCATCATGGTCATCATGACCACCATCAGCATCATCACCATAATCATCCCCATCATCGCCATCATCATGTTTATCCTCACACCGTCACCATCACCGCCAACACATCTATCTTCAATTGCATAGCAATCACCAGCTCGTCACCATCGTCGTCACCGTCATTGTCGTTGTCGTCGCCGCCACACTCAACATCATCATGACCACCGTCATCATAATCATGAGCGGCATCAGCCTCGCATCATGACTACGCCAACACCAACCTCATCGGCGTCCGCATCAGCATCATCATCACCACCGCCGTTGTCAATATCATCAGCATCACCATCATCATCGTCACCATCATCGTCGTCATCGTCATCGTCATCAACATCATCACCTTGGACGACAGCGACAAACTTGTGCTTGTAACCAACATCGTGGTCGTCATCGTCAGCACCATCACCGCCACCACCTTCATCATCAACATCATCATATCCCCCAACAGCATCATCAGCAGCACGGTTATTGCGAACATGCGACATGCGATTACTCTTGCGCCCGCGCGATGACCATCGCGATGCGGGGTGGCTTCAACGAAGCCAACGCCACTGCATTCCGGCCACGCGACGAAACGCGCATTGCCCGAAGGCCGTGTCCGTAATGCCTTGGCCGAGACGCATGGCCTAAAGGACTGTTGAGTCATTGTCCAAAGGGCGTGTCCGCATGGACTTGGCCAACGCGCCCATTCGCCCGTTCCCGACGAATGTAATCTAACGTGCATGCGCAACCATCACGCCCCACAGAGCGCAGCTCGCAAGAGGAGAGAGCGGTCGAGCATGAGATTGGTCGGGCGGCTGGAAGATATCAGAATCGCAGTCCGATGCGCAAGGATGCCCTCAGCCCGTGTGCTCGGGCCAGATGGCCGCCGCATCCTTGTGGACCTTCTGGATGATCGCCCCCAGGTCAGCACTGCCGATGCCAGGGTACTGGTGTTTGCGCACGCACGCAGCCCTGCCGTAGTGTCTTCAAGCAAACGCGCTCTGGGTGCTCTTCTTGTCGGCTTCCCCCACTGATCGTGTGCGTGATCTTCTGTGTCACGCCTGCCTCTGCAGCGCATGCAGCTGGCTTTTTCAAGATGTACTTTTCCGGAACAAATAACTGCTTAACTGCAGCGAGCCCTTTGAGGAGGCGACCGCGTGCAAGGTCCTCGTACTCCCGTATGGTTTCGGCCCCCTCCGCGTCGCCTGCTGCGTTGCCCCGCGGCTCCTCCTCTGAAACGGCGGCTGCGCCTCCAACTGCTGCTGGGTCTGCTGCTGCCGCTCCTGCCGCGGGGGCGCCTGCTGCTGCTGCTGCTGCTGCTGCTGCACTCGCGCCTGCTGCTACTGACGCTGCTGATGCTGCAGGGGCTGCTGCTGCAGGGGCTGGCCCGCTTTCGAGCGCAAGCCTGGGCCTGAACCGAGCCTTGCTGCTCTCTGGCCAGGGGTCGCTCTTCCATGAACTCCATGGCGACTTGGGGTCCCGATCTCCGCCCCCATGCCACGACAGCGACGAGTCGGAAATGCGCGCGTACTTCCCAAAGTATTAGGGGGCATACCACCTCGAGGGCCAGTGGCGGCCGCCCGACCGATCGACTGCACGCGATTGGCCGGCGCTTGCTCTTGCTGCATCTGCTGCAATGCGCCAGTGCTTCCTGCACCCTGTTGGCTCGCACCTTCTTCTTTGAGCCGCTGCTGCTGCTGCGCAGCGGCGCGTGCTGGCTGAGGTAAGCGTAGTTGTGGCCGGGACGCGCGATCGGCGGATCCGCTTGCGAGTAAAATATCACCATATTCGTGCCGACGGGGCTGTCGGGGAATCTTGCCGCGCACGGACCCGACCGGGGCTGCTGGCCTACGAGCAGCGACTTCGGGCGCTCTACCTGAGTAGACCCCCCTTAAACTGCTGCGAACCAACCCAAACACCATGCAGGGACAGAGAAGCCACGTGCATAAAGCGCCACAACGCTGTTGCTAACCATCCTGTGGCGCTGGGGCCTCGTTTTGAAGAGAAAGCGACCTGCGGTCGCCCTTCCTCTCCCCCGACGCCCCCCCCTCTGCCCGCCGCCATTGTGGCCGTCATCATCGCACTTTTCTGTGCCCCGTATAGGGGTTCCACCAATAAGGCGCCAGTGCCACTGCCCGCGTGCGCCGCCCGCGTCCACGTCGGCACCGCCCGCGCATCTTTCGCAGCTCCGCGTGCGGACTTCCACCGAAGGCCCCAATGTCACCGCCCGCGTGCGTCCGTCACGTTGATTTCAGCACACCTCCCACATGTTTCGTAGCCCCATGCAAGGGGGCCCCACCGAAGGCCCCTGCAGCGCCACTGCCCGCAGACGCGCCCGCCACGCACTATTCGGCCCACATCTCACACGCAACGTCGCACCGAAGGCCACCGCTGGCGCTCGCCCGCCGTCCGCCGCGCCCATCTGGACACATTTCTCTCTCTCTCTCTCTCTCTCTCTCTCTCTCTCTCTCTCTCTCTCTCTCTCTCTCTCTCTCTCGCTACATGGCCCCAACTAGGCAGCCCCACTGAAGGCCCCAATGCCATTGCCCGCATGCGTCGGCACACCACTCACGGGTTGCGCGGCACCGAAGGCACCAGTGCCACCCGCATGCGTCCACTACGCCGATTTCGGCACACCGCTCACACTTTTCGCGGTGCCGTATAACGATCTCCACCGAAAGCCCAAGTGCCACCGCCCGCATGCGTCCGCCACAAAGATTTCGGCATAACTTTCACACGCTTCGCGGCCACAGGGAGCTCCACCGACGAACGCCCCAGGTCACCACCCGCATGCGTTCGCCACGCCCATGTCCGCACACCTCTCACATGCTTCGTGGCCCTGTAATACAAGGGAGCTCCACCGAAATCCCCAACGCCACCGCCCGCATGAGTCCGCCGCGCCCTTGTCGGCATACAACTCACGCGGTTCATGTCCACATGGGGAGCTCCACCCTCGCAGCGAATTTTGGCGCACCCCTTGCACGTCTCACGACTGCGGCGCCCACAACAGCATATAGTTCGGTCGCTCGCCGGGCAAATTCCCCGAAGAGCACCCTTTTAATAGATATGGTTGTACGTCTGCCACGTGCCATCGAGCTTCTGCTCCGTGTCAGTGAGGAAGCAGCTGGTCCATTCGATCAGCCCGTCCTCGTTCGCGTGGCGGACGCCGACCGAAGCCAACCTCGCGACCGCAATCTCGTCGCGCTGCTCTCTGGGTATCCGCGGGTTCGCTAAGGCAGCCCAGTCACTGTTCGTGAGGTAGTTGTCGGGGTTCCGCATCAACTGCTCGCGCCTGAGCGCGCCCGCCCCGCGACCGTC
This sequence comes from Prorocentrum cordatum, assembly GCA_963575745.1. Lineage (NCBI taxonomy): Eukaryota > Dinophyceae > Prorocentrales > Prorocentraceae > Prorocentrum > Prorocentrum cordatum. The sequence goes on along the minus strand of CAUYUJ010012303.1, from coordinate 378,746 downwards.
CATGGGCTGCTGCTGCTGCTCCTGCGCGAGCGCTGTTGACCGCTGGTCGCACGCGTCCTGAAGCATGTCCTTCATGGCGTCCGTCAGTGCGCTGCCCTGAATAACCTCTGACAGGGGGTCTGGGGCAACGCTGATTATTGCTCGCCCTGCCCCCCCCCCTACGCGCGCCGCAGGGTGAATCGTTGAAGACGCCAGTGCGCTGCACTTGTAGCCGCAGAGGGCCTCATGGGGCTGTGGGGCCTCAGAGAGGTACGGGGCCTCACCGAGAATCAGAATGTGTTCGGCACCCTGCAGCTTTGGAGAGCGTTGGAGCAAAGCTCGAGTGCCACGAATGCCTGCCGATGATATTCACGCGGATGCGGCTGCACATGTTCGCGCAGGCGTTCAAAGCCTTGTCGCCGCGGCCCCGAACCTCGATCAACTCAGATACGCCCTGAATATCCTGGGCAACGGAAGCGATGGACGCCACGACGCGCAGACATGGGTGTGACGGACGCAATGCCGCGCAGGGAACTCGCGCGGCTGATTTCGAAACGGCAATGGAAAATGGGGGGGGAGGTGTGCGATGCGATGTGCGTGTAGCACTGACTATATGATGTCCGCGACGCCGTTCGTCCTGCTAGTGCAAGTAGCACTGCCCATTTACGATGCGCGTCTAGCACTGACCAAATGTGGTACGCGACGCTGTGCGTCCTGCCAGTTCACGTAGTGCTACTATACGAGGTGAATGTAGCGCTGACCATGCGAGGTCTTGTGGCATACGCCACTGCAATGATGGATGCATCGTTACGTTGGGCCGGCACGGTGTCAGCGACACATGGGGCGATATGAGGATGAGGACGCGAATGCGGCGCCTGCGCCCAGGCGAGCTGCACCCGCCGTCCGGCTACAACGCAGGTTCGGACGGCGGTTCGCAGTGGCAGCTCACTTGCGCTCGACACGGCCGTGACGAGCAGCCGATGTAGCGGCCTTGACACTTGACAAGGGACTGAGCGGCCCCCGACTATGTAGCCTGGGCGTCGTCGATGTCCCTGCTGGCGAGGCCATCGTGCTTGACCCAGCTTTCGCAGATCTCACTATCTGGCGTCGTGTGGTCCGACCCCCTGCAGCTGAGCCTGACCAGCTGAGGTCGGCCACTTTCGGAGTGCGCTCCTGGTCTTGCTGCTGCTGCTGCTGTGCCGAAACCTCAAGGACTTTGGCCGCCGCGATCGCGCGTTTGCCCCGCTCGACCGCCCCTGCGCCGGCTTTCCTCAGGGCGTCTTTGATATCCACCGCGATATGCGTCTTGTCGCGCTCCTAGTCGCCGTGGACTTCTTGCGGCTATGCCTCCAGCGCCTTCGCGCGATTCACCAGGATCTGGTTGCGCCCCTAGTCGCCGCGGACACCCTGCAGCTATGCGCGCGAATCACCCGGATCTGGTCACGCCCCTCGTCGCCGCGGACTTCGGCCAACTGTGCCTCGAGTGCGTCCGCGCTTCTGCAGGTTCGCGTCGCGTGCTCGCAGACAGACTTCGGCCATCTCTACCTCCAGCTGCTCGCGTCGCTGTTCCACGTGACTCGCGTGCTCGCGCAGGCCGCGCACCGTTGCGCCCCCATGTGACATCGCGGGCTTCCGCAGTCTGCGCGCCTGATGCAGTCTCGCCCTTCCCCTCCTGGATCGGCGGCGGCGCCGCGACAAGCGCGCCATCGCTGCGCTGGCCCATCGGCGGCGGAAAGCGGGGCGGCCCGCGCTCGGGCAGAAGGCATGAGGGGGGGGCGCGGCTCGGGCATCAGCTTGCAGCGGCTGCTGCAAACGGGCCCTGGTCCGCACTGCCTATAGCATCGAGGGTCGCCTCTTCGAGCTCGCGCTCGTGCTGGAGCTCGCTGCCGCGGTGCTCGCGCTCACCGAGCTTCGGCTCTCAAGGGCCCAGCGCGCGCCCCAGCGCCCACCTTGGACGGCCAACTCTCGCCCAAGACGACCCGACGCAGTCCCCATAGACAGCCCAACGCGCCCCGAGACGACCTGGCGACCCGACCCATGACGGCCCAAGACGCCACAAGAGTACACATCATGTCGAACGGTCGGCTTCATCTCAACCTGATGTCGGTTGTGGAATTCAGCAGTCGGCGCCATCCCAACCTGGTGCCGATGGTGGAATTCAGCAATGAGCACCATCTCAGCCTGGTGTCGATTGTTGAATTCAACAATCGACACCATCTCCACATGGTCTCGATCGTTGAACTCAACAATCGACACCATCTCAACCGAATATCGATTGCAAGTGGTGTCGTCGCGAGCTGCGGTCGATGCAGACTTCCCAACGATGGTGGCGCTCCGCCGACTAGTTGCACATAACCCGAAAGTCGCTTCCAATCTTCTTCCAGGGTCCTTCCGAAGCCCCTTCCGAGCACCCACTCCTGAGCGGAGCTGTGGACGTGGGCGAGACGGGGCCAGCCGGGCTGCATAAGCGGAGGCGGACTACAGAGATGAAGACACGAGGGGTGGACCGGATGGACGGAGATGGACTGGATATGAGGACGGGGGGCGCGGGCTGGAGAGGTGGAGGCGAGGAGGAGGACAGTTTCGCTCCAACTGCAGCTGCGCACAGCACTGCAATCGGGCGCCCTGGATTGCGGCGCGAGCAAGCCGCCAGCGCCCGCAGCCGCGCTGGCGAGTTGGCGCCGCCAGCGACGCGACGCGAACGGGTTGGCAAAAGGCGGTGAGGCGTCGCCATGCCGCTGAACGCCGCGGCACTGCACATTGGACGAACACGTGCAATGACAAAGCACAGGCGTGCAACCTGCATGGCTCATCCCATGAGCCATGCAGGTTACACACCTGTGCTTTGAGGTATAGCTATTAATGTGATGTTGTTCTCTTCCGTTTATCGACTGTGCCCCCGAGCCCAGGCTCTGCTACGTTGTACATGCTAGCATGTTTTCCATGAGCAATTGCTCTCGCGCCAGTCTCGCTGCGACTGCGCCAGATCGTCCAATGGACTGTGCCGCAACGCAGTTGGCTCGGCGCACGAGTGGCGCACGCGTGCTCTCACGCGAGTTGGCCGAGCGATTGAAAAGCAAGCGGCGGCCGCGAACCTTTAGATGGCGCATGCGCGGGCGTCGCCATGCCACCTGGAAGCCGCCGCTCGCGGCGTCCGTCGGTCACGATGCCATCTGCACGTACGGCTCGCGACTCACGTGCGTCACCATGCCGCCAGCGCGGGCGGCTCACGGCGTCGCTCCCGAAACGCTTCACGCTCGTCATGCACAGCGCACGCGGCCACGCATCAGAGCCCAGCAGGCGGGTCACACTGGTGACCGCTGTGGTCCTGCCAGAACGTCAACTCCTCGCCGGGGGTCTGCGGGTTGAAGTTCATCCCACTCTCGGCCAGCAGGGCGCAGACGAACGAGGACCAGTCAGGCTGACTCTGCCAGCCCGAGATGGCGAGCGACGCAACGATATGCTTGTAGGAGTCGGCCGTCTCCCTCGCCCCCTGGACCATCTCGCGCAGCATCGCGGTGCCGCTCCTGGTGGACACCGCTGGATGCCTCTTCTTGCCCCAGTGCGGAAATGTGCGCGTACTCTGGGAACGTCTGCGGTTCACCAGCGCGCGATGGGCACCATGCGAAGATGTTGCCTTCCGACTCGAGCTCCTTCCTCTGCAGCGTCATCGCTGTCGTGATGTACCACCCGCGGTGGTCGACCTCCTTCATGTGGTCGTTGCGCAACAGGAAATGCTCCTCCTTTTTCAACCATTTGGCGTCGTTCTGTGGCGACTGATGCCTGTGGACCGACGAGCCGTCGATTGTGCCGATCTTCCAGTAGCGCCCAGACACCTGCATGGTGGACTCGAGCGCACGAGCCACCAAAAAGGTGCACCGCTCGGCGCCCTCTCACTAACACCTCCTCGGCGCTGCAGCGCTGAGGTGGTGTTAGTGGGAGGGCGCCTCGCGACGCGACCGATTGGTCGGCGGTGGGTTCGAAACGCCGCAATCTGCCAGCACCTCCTGTTCCTGTCCCCCTCGCCCTGCGAAGCAGGTTCGTTCGCGTACTTCGAGTCCGAGCTGATAATCACGAGATCCGTGAACACGTCGAGCTGTGAGCCCTGCAAGGTGCGGAGCTTCTTGAGCATGGTGGCCGCCGCCCCCGCCGGACGAGCGCGCGTCGCGGCGTCCTCGCCGGCTTCGTCTACAGGTGGGCCATCCCGCTTGGGTATGGGTCCATCATTGCCCTTGTCCTTGCTGGTATTCCGCTCTTGCCCTTGCCCTTCAGCACCGGCGAGATGGGCGCGGGCCTCTTGGCCGGGGGCGCGGCGGCGAACATGTCGGCAATGCCCGACGCGACGCCGGCGCCCATCAGTAAAAAATGCGCGGGGGACAGGTCATCAGTTGACGGGCGCTGCGACGGCAGGCGGGGTCAGGCGGGGGGCGAGAAGGCACGGCGAGGAGGCGCCGCAGCGGCGAGCGCAGGAAAAAGGCTATCATCGTCGCGGCACCCGCCAACATCAGCGCCCAGCCACCGCGCCACGGCGCACGCGCGCGATTGCCTGCAGAAAGGGTGCTAGAAGAGCGCTTCCTACAGGCGCTGTGCCATCGCAGCATTGAGCCACTGCGTCAGCAGCGAGCCCGCCCATCAGGGCGCAAGTCCAGTGGGACAATCCTGCAAAACAAATGCCACGCGGCGTGGACCAATCGGTCGACGGCGAAATCCATGGTTGATGATGGCAATTGCACCGACGGTGGAATTTGCAACGGCATCCGTTTTCGACTCTGCCGACGCCCCTTTTCCGTCAACGTGCTCATGCGTCTGCCGCGGGCGCAGCGTCTGAGAGATCGCCAAGATCCATCGACGCCGCCCCCTCATCCTCTCCCCCCTCATCCAAGGGCGACGCCTCAACGCTCGTTGCCCACTCTGGATGCTGACTTTATCGCAACGGAGCTTTTTTTTATATATTTGTTTATTTAAAGCGGGACACCTTAGAGCTCCCCCATAGCACTTCCACAGACCCTTTGGCCCGAACTGCCGCCTACCCTGCAGTTGGTCGTACCTTCGATGGCAATGTCCTTGGCCATGAAGCGCGCCACCGCTATGATGTTCGCACTGGTAGCCATGCGATGGGCTCTTCAACATCTCGACTGCGTTGCCATCCAAGCAGACACTTATCAACTGGCTGCGGCGACGCACGCCGGCCACGACAACCCTCGTACATCTCAGACCACTCGTCTTCACGGCAGCAGACTTCACTGGAATATCACAATCGTGTTTTTCGTCTGCAAAGAGCGTGGACTTGGCGCGATCTCTCCTTTAGAGGCCATCGCCTGCTGGCGGAGCTCCCTGAGCATCGCATACCCGACGGTGTGGCTGAGCGAGATCTTCTCGAGGTCCACGTCCGCTAGGTCAAGGCCCGCGATGGAGGCGACCATGCGGATCGAGGGTCGTTCGCGCGGGCTGATCGCCACCACCGGTGCGCCTTCGGCCGTCAGCGCCACATTGGGGCTCCACTTAGTAAGCAGCCTCTGTCCATCGGGCGTCCAGTATCAGACTTGCAAATGTATGCCACCCTCGCTGCCTTGCGATTGATCCCAAGCGGCTATCATATATGCACGCGGAAGTGCACCGCAGGAGGATGAGGACTACCCTCGTTGCGCAAAGCATGCAAGAGCGACACCTCAAGAGCGACAACTCATGCCGACGCGACTCCGTGGCGACGCCAACTCAAACATATGTTTAAGGTATGCCTGCACGCCCCGCGTGATTTACACTACACATCGCCACTGCGTGCTGGCTACGGAGTGGGCCAGTGCGCTCGCCGCGCGGGCAGAGTTCGCGCACTAGCGGCACGCGCCATCGGCGTCGCACGCGCGCACCTTCCTCAACAAAAAACCTTTGGCATCATGTAAGGTGCGCTGCGCTGGTCGAACTTGCGTGCTGCACGCTGCTGCTCCATGTGCGCCGTTGTAGGCCTCCATGCCTTACTCACGCTGGCCTCCCTGTAGGTCAGCTCCGCAGCGACGGTGCCCCACGTCGCTATCTTCCTGGCGCTAGCCGCATCCATCTCCCACGACGAGTCAACGTCCATCGAGGTGTCCATGTCGGCCACGAGATGTGCATCAACCTCCTTGGTAGCCCAGGGGTGCAAGCGGTAGTGACTTGACCCGCGTGCGCCTGCAATGCGGTGACAATGAGATCGGTGCATGACAACAGCCAACAGAAAACGCCACGCTGATCATGGACCCGCATCTCACGAGTTGCAATGGTGATTGAAAAACCATGCGGCGCCGAGGCACGCAGCCTGCATGGAAACATTTTTTTTTGGGGGGGGGCATCAGGTCGGATGCGACTTGGGAACATTTCGAACCATCTTGGAAGCGCTCATCCTCTGGACTGCCTTCGGGCTGGGTGGCCGTTCGGCTCAAGGGCTGCCGCGCGGCTTCTACGGCGTACCACCCACGCGATCCGCGTGCATGGTGGTCCGTGCGCATCCATAAATTTACAGAATGATGAAGAATGCGCATGGTTATTCGGGCCATCTAGTCAGCGTCGTGCAGAAGGTGGTCGACTCTGCCAATAACGGCAAGACACCATCGATCACGACAGACGAGGGCATCTCAGATATCCCCACGAAAGATCACATCTTGACGGAGCGCACTCTGTTGGCGGACAACATTCTGGTGCACCCGACCAATAGGGGCAAGCTTGGGCTTAAATCATGCAACGTTTACAGGAATCTAGTGGAGATAATCGCTAGCGGGCTGCGACCTAAAAGAGCCCAACAAAGCAACGCGTTTCGAGATGCGTCCGTTCGGCCCCGCGAAGAGCACTCAGAAGAAGTTCGACGTCGACCTGTGCCAACGCGCCAAAGGGCTCCCGATGCGCCCCATGGGGCACGAGTCGCTTTTGAGCGCGGGCGCGGGGCACTTCGCCGCCGCCGCGCGGGCTTGCAAGGCCAATTGCAGAACTCCGTTCAAGAACATTGCCACTGCATACGGCTTTCTGTACGAGGAGCTCGGACGGCGTGACAAGCGCGCGGGTCGATGCGTGGCCGAGGGTTGGAACTGGCGGGCGTCCATTTGGCACTGCGAGGTGGCGCGGTCAGGGATGCCTGACCTGTGTCAGCGGGCACTGAGCGCCATGCATGGGGTAAGCCCACGGAGCGCAGCGCTCGAGACCACGGTTTGGCTCTCAGACCTGCAATCCGACAAGGGCGATGCCATCGCGGCGGCCAGTGCGGCTTCGCCCCTGCGCGCGTCGCGCATCGAGGCCGTCGCCCGCTTGATTGACCCCGTCAGCGGTGGCTCGTGCCAACTCCGAAATGAGGTGGTCATGTCGTCGACGTCTCGTGCATAACTCGCTTCGCATCTAACTCGCATCGCCTCTAACTCGCGCTCTCTAACTCGCCCCCCCCCTTTTTTCGACCTGCGGTCTTCCGTGTGCCTCCTCCTCGACGACCTGTGGTCTTCGGCGCTATATAGACTGCCCCCTTCAGGCGGCGCCGGAGGACCAGTGCCGCACTTCTTGGACAAGTTCTCAAAGACGCTCGGTGAGAACAAAGCCCTCGGAGAAGAGCTCATCGCATCGATTGCAACCGCGGAACTCAACAACTATGACAACGCACCGTTCTTCCGCGCTGCCCTCGCGGCCACTAACCTTGCGCCGGAGAAGGTGGCAGGCGTGGCGGGGCTGATCTATGGGGCCGACGTGGAACAGCCGAAGAGCAAGGCTGAAACCACCCAGCTGAACAGCGCCGTGAAGCGCTTGGAAGGCGGCCGAAGGGGCGATGGGCGAAAAAAGGAACCACCGATCTAGCGTTTGACCGGGCGGTCGGCGAGTTCACGGCGCGGGCCGCGCCCTTCAATGTCGAACGGCTGCAGCGCTCGCCAGACAAGAAGGGGGGCTCGAAAGCATGGGTGGCATCAAATCGCGTTTTGCAAATTACTTGGCCAAGGCTGCCGGCGATGCGGTCGCGGACCTGCAGGGCCTCGGTCAGGTCAACGAGCCGCCCGAGAGGGTCGGGGCTGAAACGTCCGAGAAGGAGAGGACCGGCCGCGCGACGTTCGACGAGATGCGCCGCGCTCCCACGCGCGCCCTGGAGGGCCGAGCGGAGACCGAGATCGGTTCTCAAGTGGGGAAGAAAAACACTGTGGAGGGCCAGTTGTTCGAGGTAACGGCCGTCGACGACGATGGCGCTGTCTCGACGTCCGAAGTCAGAACGTTCAATGCCGATGAGTGCCCCCAGGTCAGCGTCGACTACAAAGCCCTGATCAGCGACTGGGAGGTCATCGAGGAGCAGGTGTCCGAAAAGTGCGCGGCGCAGGACTGCGCAATGTCCGCGTTGGCACAGGATCGGCTGCGGCGCATGATATCCAGATCCAACTGCGAAGAGCAAGTTGGTCTGATAAAGTCTGGCAGTCTCTGCGAGGGCCCACCCTTATTCTACATGGAGAACCCTTGCGGCCCGGCCACTCCAGCAGCAGTTGGCAAGAACGTCCTCAAGTTCGCCCCGACAGTGCCACTGCAGAACATCACCTGTTGCAAGGAGAAGGGTGGCTTGGAAGGCAATCTGGAAGCGGGGGGCAAGGGGGGTGGCTTCTTCGCGCCGCGCTGGTGGGTGGGGCCTGCGGCTGCCGAGGAGAAGGCGAACGTGAAGTTCGCGAAGGTCGTCGGCGCCGACGGCGCGAGCTCCCCCGCGCTGCAGGACTTCGCGCCGCTGAAAGTGCACGAGAGGCTGTATTTCTACAAGCCCAAGGATGCGAGGCAGGCCTTGCAGAACGCGACGGCGATTGGCGCGGGCGGCGACAGCGGCCGGAAGGGCGGCGCGGCTGGCCAGGGCAAGGACAAGCCGAAGAAGGACAGGGGCGGCAAGGGCAGCGCCAGCTCGGGCGGTGGGAAGCCCAGCGAGAGGGTGCGCAAGGCTTGAGTCTGCAGGCGCTGAGTGAAACGAAACTGCTGGAATGTTTCCGTAGCGCGCATCTCGAGCAGAAGCTCCTCCAAGGTTTTCGGCCGTCCGCGCCGTCGCCCATGTCGGATCGATCAATGTGTTCCGAGCAGCAAGCTCGCGCTCTGAAGACAATGATGTCGGCCGATGGTCATGCATGCAATTCTACATATTTATGTATACATAAAAGTATATATGTAATATATAAATGTACACAGATGACAGTGGCGACTGCCGCTGGATTGCAATGGGCCATGAGCTCCATGACCAGAAGCTCTCCGTGAGCCGTGTGCTCCACGAGCCATGGGCGCCATGACCAGAAGCCCTCCGTGAACCATGGGCCCCGCGAGCCATGAGCTCCACGCGCGCATGCCCCAAGACGGCCCAAAAAGGCCAGCGGCGGCCCCGAGGTGCCCCAGGGCGGCCCCGCGCGAGATGAAGAAGATGCACGTGGAACTGCACGTGTCCCGGCAACAAGCTCCCGCTCTACATGGGTCTCGGCCTGAGGGTATACATGTGCATATGTATAAGTATGCACATACAAACAAATTGCGATGGCGACGACAGCTGGAAACAATGAGCCATGAGCCCCGCGAGCAGAAGCCACCCGCGAGCCATGAGCTTCTCGAGTCATGAGCTCCACAAGCTGCTGAAACCCCCCGCGAACCATAAGCTCCATGAGCCGTGAGCCATGAGCCCCAAGCAGAAGCTCTCATGCCCCGAGAAGGGCCGAAAGGACCAGCGACGACCCCAAGGTGCCCATGCCCCAGGATGCCCCAAAACGGCAGACGGCGCATAGACGATTGTGATGACGATGGAAGTGTTATATGAAGACGGCGAATGGTATTCGCGTGTCCCCATGGGACCTGTTCCATCCATGGCGCTCGCGCTCTCAAGAGACGTGTCTCGACCGAGCGGTATGCATGCACGCAAGTATGTACCTTCACACGTGTAGATTGTATAGGCGTGTATCTATATACGGCGATGGCGACGGCCGTCAACACAATGAGCCATTAACTCCATGAGCAGAAACTCTCCGTGAGCTCCGTGAGCCCAATGACCCATGAGCTCTGTGGGCATGATACCCTCCGCGAACCATGAGCTCCATGAGCCATGAGCTCGTTGAGCGCGAGCTCCCACGCCCCCACGGCCCGAAAGGCCAGCGATGGCTCCAAGATGCCACGGCCCCAGGATGCCCCAAGCTGCTCCGAAAGACAGCCTTCGACGGACCATGGTAATGATGATGACTATTTTTTCGATGGTGGCGACAACAGGTATAAGCGTACCTTCTAGACACATGGAACGATCGGCTCACATGTTGAAGATACCTGTCCCGACCGACAGCATATATGCATACATGTATACACATTTCGGTCTGTACCGATGGCGACGGCCGTCGGGCACAACGAGCCATTAGCTCCATGAGTCCAAGCTCTCCGTGAGCAGTGAACTCGATGAGAAATGACCCCATCTCCGCGAGGCATGCGTTCCACGAACCATGAGTTCAATGGGCTGAAGCTCTCATATGCCCTCCAAAGGCCCCCCAAGACGGCCCCAATGTACCCCAAGACGGTTTTTCGGACGGCCCCTGGATAATGGATTGTGATGAGGGTGCCGATGTTTAGCTGACAGCGGCCAATGGCATATGTGCATTCGAGTAGTACCCGCCTCCCTGGACCATGCACTCGCCGCGCACAGCAATGCACTTCAAACGTGGCCCCACCTTCATTCGGGGCGTGCATGGATTAGCCACATGCACGGGGCGGCAAGCACAACTCCAGACAATTAGCGGATGCTTATAATCGATAGCAAAACTATGATTCGAATTATGTAAGCTCTGCTGAAGTGAGTACAACTCATTGGAATTATGTAAACTACGTTGCACATATATTGAACTTCTGCATATATTTCGACATTTTTATGATTGCACAACTAGTTTGCAACATTTGTATGTATAGTGTGTACGATTTGTAAGTACATGTTACAAAGTTGATCAACTTCTACAAATTAAGCAGAAAACAGGTTCCATTCAAATCGGGGGACATGCTCGACGTAAGCTTAGGCCGTGGGCAGGTTGTCGCGCAGGCCCTGGGTCTTCATGTACTACACCGCTACCGCGAATGCTCTGCGCGTGCGAATGCGCTCTCCACATATCGGCGGGGCTCGCAGAAACGATCTCGCCTGGAACGTGATGGTTTCCAGCCCCGCCGCCGTCGGAAACCTGGCCGGAACCCGGGACAGCCTTCTCCCCACCCCCTCGCGTCACGCAGAAATCACGATGAGAGGTTTCTTCCGTATTTTCGCCCTCTGGGGGCCATCGCCGGGCCTCGGGACCGTCAAAACACGACTCAGGATGGAAAGCCGGTCCCGGGGAACGGGTCCGGACCTCTGGGGGTCGCGTCATGAAAAAAATCATGGCGTCGGGGAGTCGGGGGTCTGGGTCATGTTCATCCAGTTACATTTCTTCCTCGGTAGCTCTGTCTGTCACCATCGTGCCCCCTCTTCACAATCATCCTTACATGTTTCTTCTTGTCCTTGAATATATCGTCTCCCCTCGCATTCGTCCCACTCGTCCCTCTCCGCCTCTTTGGCCTCATGCTACTGCTGCTTTGCCCGTTGCTCTCAGTGACTGTCCCATCGCAGGGCACCAGCCGAATCTCTCGACAACAACGTTGTGAAATCCGGAGGCGAATGGTAGCATGCGGAACACGGCATTCGCGCGCTCCGCAGTAGCAGCAACGCGATGGGACGCAGATGCGAACATAGAAAGGCGAACGTGCGAGAAACAAATAATCAATCGGCCAAGCCAGGCGGTGGAGAAACTGGTCCAACTGCTTGATGCTGAAATGAAATGTGGGGCCAGGCTTGAAATCACTGGCGCTCAGCGAACACATGTTTTGGCGTCGTGGCACCACGCGCAGCGATCAGGTAGAGATACAAAGAACGCGCGCGGCTGGCCCCTCAGAAAATAGGGCAAGGGCCCAAGCACGGATCAACCGTGCCATCCGTATACCCGGGGATGGGCAGCGAGAGGGGTGGTGGACGACGAAGTGAGCAGTACGTACACAGCGATGAACGACAAGGAGAGGCGAGGTGCCACTGAATGGATGCGAACAAGGGACAAGGTAACAATGCTAACAAACACACCCACACACACACACGCGCACACGCACGCACACACACACACACACACAAACACACACACACACACACACACACACACACGCACGCACGCACGCACGAACGCACACACACACACACTCACACACACACAGACGCGCACACACATTTGCATCGCGGCCGGTTGATCCAACACAGCAGGGACAATAGCGGGACGCGCTAAGCTGATCACCAGAACTGGCGACGCACACTACCCACAAGCAACATACTTGAATTCTGGTGCTGTGTGCGCGATGGAAAGCACAACAATGCCTTGCGATGGAAAGCCCAACCAGGCCTATGCCAACCGCGTCCACAGTGAGGCAGTCGGGAAGACAGAGGAATTCAACTGTTGGGCAAGTAGGGTAGGCAGAAACTCGCGCTGGCTATTTATCTCAGCGTTGAATGCGCAATCTGACGTATGTCTTTTCAAATGCCAACCACGTCCCACCGCATCCCATCCGACCGCAGACAAGCGAGCATTGACGTCAGAGAACCCATTGTACAACTGCAAGGGCACCAACGCCAAAATCTGCATGCAAGCCAACTGAGCGTCGAATGAAGAGTAACGGCATGTTGAAAATGATGGAATTGAGGAGAGGATGAGGAACTACGGCGACTTTTGGAGAGACGCATTTGGCAAATGATCCCGGCACAGGGCGATGTTATACTTCGGTCGGGCATGTCCTCCTACAAGCGGATGTTGGAGAAACATTAAAAACATGAAACAACAACAAAAAAAACTAGCCGAAGAAAATCGAAACATCGCCCCCAGGCTATATTCTAACCACCCTTGAATATTCCCCCTGTAGAGGGACATGCCCAGTTTAATTCTAGACGATAGTGAAGAGAACACGCGGGCGGCGGTCTCTCAGAGACGGGGGGGAGGGGTGCAAACGGTGTCCTGCAACGAGGCTGACGCTTCTCGTAGCTGCCGGTTGAGGTCCTCGTGCGGCAACCGTGCAAGGGGGTTTGGGGCCCTTCCCCTCCACATTTTCTTCCCCCTCTCCCGCCTGCTCGCCCCTGTCCAACCCCTCTCCCAGCCCCTCTCCCCTCTCCCAACCCCGACCCCCCCCTCTCCTCTGCTTTTCACCTCTCCTTGCCTTCGCCCTCCCCAACCCCCCGCCCCACCCCCCCCACCGACCCCACCCCACCCCGAAACCAAAAAACACTTGCCCCTGCCCTTCCCCTCTTTCGCCTCTCCTCGCGCGAACACAAACAACATGCGCTTGACAAGCGAAACAAAACGAAGCGCACTCATCACTACCTTCATGCCGGGGGGGCTGTCGCAACAGCCACTCGCTGCAACTCAAGAGTCCCCCTCCCCCACCCCGCTGCTCCCTGCTTGAGTTCCATCCTTCCCTTCCCCGTCCAAGATATCCTACTCCAGGTCGCACCCTTTCTCACGTCACTCCACATCGTCCTCCTCATCTCTGCCATCATCCCATACTCCTCGTTCGCCGTTCTGGCCCAGGTTTCCAGATTTGCGACAGCATGCGTTCAGAACGGCATCGTCCCGTCGCGGGCCGTTTTCGGCACCGTCGGTTTACAACTCGATGGCGCGACCCTTTTCTCGTATTCCTGCGGGGATCGCCAGTCACGTCCCGAGAGAAGCGATGTCAGGCGGCAAAGGCGGGAAAGGCAGTGACAAAAGGACAGTCTCACGGGCGCCGTGGGAAACCGCAGCTGGTCGCGAACGAGTACCCGCAGCTGAGTACGTGACCACGACGTGCACGCTTGGCCTCCTATGTTGCCTGGCCTTCAACCTCATGCGGGCCGCGCTGGCTCTGGGCGTGACTGCGCGGCTCCACGCAGCAGGGGGCAAAGGTGGAGATGCTCCTTCTGCGGCTGCGCCAAGAACGAGGCTCTGTTCTACTTCTGCACGCACTGCGGCGCCCTCAAGTGAAGGAGCATGGTCAGTAGTTAGGTCCTCCCGTCCTTCAGCCAGGTGCCCGTGCAGGAGTTGACAAGCGTGGCTGTGCTGGCAGAGGATCCGACGGCGGTGCAGGGAAGGGCGTGGACAAGGATGCAGCAACTTCTGGCCCAGCCCCACCTCTCAGCGCTGATGAACACAACCAGCTGGCCATCCTCTGCGACAAGCTGGGAGACAAGCAGAGCGTCGGCTCATCGCATGGCGGCGAAGGCGCTTTCCAGCCCGAAGGACGCCCACGAGTCACTGCAAGTACATTTGCAGCGCGCTCCTGGTCGCGCCCGTCACCTGGAAAGCCTGTTGGAGCAGGCCTGCCTGCACTCGGTACGACGCGCTCGAAGCCCAGCTGTCCACGCACCGGAAGTTCGTCGCCCAACTTCGGGCTGATCTCGTTGACGCCGAAGCTGGACATGGTCAATTGGTACGTCGGTTGGCGCATGGATTTTCTGGAGACTTGCCCCAGCCCGCAGCTTCCTGCTGATGTGCTGTCAGACCGGTGCAAGCTGGAGTCTCTCTCCGACACTGACTTCGGCGACATATTCAAGATCGATGCGGACACTGGCTGTCATCTGAGGAGCACGCTCAAAATTGCCGTCGCGGGCTGGTCAACTCACGTCAAGCTACCCAGACCTTGCCAAGACCCTGCTCGTGGAGGCCAAGACCAATAATTAGGTCGGGCATGTCCTCCTACAGTCGGATTTTGGGCGAAGAAGTAGAAATGGCCAAAACATATTTAAACATAACCAATCATAGTCGAAAAGTCGTCCCCAGAGTATGTTTAAAACTATGTTTGAATATTCCCGCTGTAGAGTGGTATGCCCGACTTAAACCAAGATGGACGAGGCCAAAAAGGAGCGTGTAGCACGCGCTGAAGGGCCCCAGAAGAGGAAGGTCGTGGAGGAGCCTGCCGCAGGTGGCAAGGCCGCGGCGCCTTGCGCTAGCTCGGCGAGCGCGGCGTCTGGGGCTGCAGCCGCGGCGCCGCAAGCTGACTCGTCTTTTTCGGCTTGTTCGGCGTCTACTGAAGCAGCTCTCACCAGAGCTGGTCGCATTGCAGGCAAAGGAGAAAGGGGAACGAGCAATGACACAAACGACACAAACATAAAAACGGGGAAGTCCGCGCGGATTTCTCGGATCGGCGCGTGCCTCTTGGCGGCGCCTCCTGCGCCGCTCCTGGCGCGCTCCGCGCGTCAGGGAGGGGGGCCCAGCGCGGATCCCAAAAATCCGCGCGGACCTCCGAGTTTTTATGTTCATGAAGATCTTCACTCCCCTAGGAGGAGGCAAGGTCGCACAGCCACCTTCTGACCCTGTCCCCCCTTGAAGTCCAGCACGGACGGCCCTCTGTGGGCCTCCGCTCCTGGGACCTTGGCGCTCTCGGCTCCTGGTTTCTGGTCGGAGGACTGCCGGACCATTGTGATTATCCTGCGAGGGGGCCCTGACGTTGATTTCTTATTCTTGCTTGGCACAAGCTGCCCAGCAAACATTGCCAGAGTTACCTTGTGGCGCAAACGTGGTTTCCCCGTGTTTTTTGCGCACTGCCCTGGCTGGCTGCAGCGCATCCCTTCCTTCAGGTGGAAAGCGTTGCCAGCTCGCGCTGATGCAATCACGGCGCCGTCGTCTGCCAGCCCGAGCTCCACTATGTTTATTCACCGACAACAAGCTCCCACTGACTTCGCCAGACCGTCATCGCCGTATCCTGCGATGTCGCTGGCCAAAGACTCACCCTGTTGCGCCACTGCGGTGGCCTTGCCCCTGGGCGCCAAGCTGGTGACGTCGGCCGTTTGGGACGTCGCAACCCCTGTCGGGAAGCCTCGGGTGGAGTCTGCTTCCTTGTCTGAACGCTTACGGCAGGTTCGTGTCGTGCCGACCCCAGCGTTGGTTTTTGACACCGCAGGGATCGTTCAACCTTGAACGATCGGCCGCTGCCGCAACGTCCGATCGTTCAACATCGATCGATTCTGGGTCGCCGGCGGCGTTCAACCTTGAACGCCCGCGCTGGGGTCGCCGCTGGTCGACACGACGCAAACCTACCGTAACTCGATCCCCTTGGAATTCTGCTCTAGAGCGCGCAGTCGAGGTGTCGCCCGAACCGCATTCGGCAGCTGATGTTGCTGGCGCGCAGAATGTGGGTTCTGTGGCGCCAACGGTTCAGACCATCAGCGGGAATTCTTGGGGTGCCCTTCGGACGTCGTTTGAAAAGTCTAATGCGCATGCCGTGTGCTGCCAAGAGCACAGGCTCAGATACCGTGAAGCCATCGAGCACTGGTCGCCCGCCGCTGACGCTGATATGGGGGACGCCATGAATGGTGTTGCCATTTTCGTGCGTTCCTGGCTCGGCTACCTTCACCTGCCTGGGGGTGAGGTCGCCCAGAGGAGAATCTTGGCCTGCTCGGCCAAGCTTCCTGGCACTCCTCCCATCGCTGCGGCGTCGGCGAACCTCTATCACACGAAGGGCTTCTCTGACAGGGCTTAGCAGCTGTTAGCTGACCTGGGTGCCCTCCTTATTCCACAGGCCAAGCCATGGCTACGCACATCACAACAAAAGCTCGCCGCCCCGTGGGGGGCTGCGATCTGCGAAAATGTCGCCACTTTCGTGAGCTCCTCGGAGGGTCAGCCTCTAAGTGGAAAAGGAGCGTTGGAGCGATGGCGCACTCTCCCCTGCCAGTGACGAGCTCGCGACCGCGAGGCGCAAGTTCGTGGCTGAACGGCACATGAGCAAGGAGGGCCAAAGATTGAGGCGGGTGTACGTGGTCCTGCCGGGAGGGCTACTGCTCGCCGACGTCCGCGGGGAAGACCGTCGCGAGCGTTGTCCGCCCAAGGGCCCCAAAGAGCGAGGCGCGCGCTGAACCGGCAAGGCCTTGACGTGAGCGGCGCTGGCCCCATGATCTGTCGTAGAACTCGACCCTGCGAAGCCGACCCATTTGAACCGCGAGGCCAAGAATTCGCCGCGCGTCAGGACTGCCGGCAACTGCCCAGCGGCGGGTGAGCACGACCGCCTGACACTTCGTGGTTTTCGTTCTGCAAGGTCGCAACAACGGTGAACTCGCCTGCGACACGCGCGCACACATGCGCACGCGCACGCGCAGGGGGCTGTCGCATGATTGGGCGCATGGCGCCGTTCTTTCGCGGTGCACGGCGGCGGCCTCTGGGGGGGCCAGCGGGGCGGCGCGGTGGCGACGCGAACGCTGGCCTCTTCCCGCGTCTGCGATGCGCGCGTGCCACTCTTCGAACTTGACCCGCTGGGCTCTGAGCGTTATCGGCAGCGCGTAGCAGCCGCGACGCGTCACATACAAGAAGCATGACCTCTCCCCGTCGCTTAGCGCATGGCGCTGTTAGATCGCACGTCGCGGCGTGTGCGAGCGCCTCGCAGCGTATAGCGAATGGCGCTGTCCGTTGCCCATGCCGCATCCCTTCTTCAGCTGCCTGTTGCTTATAATGCATGCGGGCACATGCTACGTTTAGCACAACGCGCTGTCCTGTCATAGCGCGCAGAGCGCTGTCCTGCGATGCGAACACAGCGCAAGGCGCTGCTACTCCCACGAATTATGTCTCCGATCGTCCCTCCTCCACATGTTTCCACGCCCCCTCGTGGTCGCTCTCCTGCCAACGACCTTACTCTTAAGAGTGACGCTGAAACATGTGACTCTGGCCCGACGTTCTTTGGCGAAGCGTTCAAGGGCATCGCGGATCATTCAATGATTGTTTGTATTGAGCGATCCGATGTATACTCGCCACATGCATATCCCCGGGTTTTCCCCCGCTCTCCAAAAGAAACAACGAAACATGCACACACCAAAATCCCACCAGGATCCGCTTCCTGTCCGAGTTTCAGCGCGGCGCCGGAAAAAGCGTCGGTATACAGAGTTCGGCTCCTTATGATGGTCATCGACCAGATAAACAAACCCCACCGCGCCGCTGTCATTGGCCACGCGGGGGATCAGAACCGGTGCTGGGTGGTGCTGCTGACCACGTCGAAGTTGGCCCCTCGCCCCCGCGGAAGCCAGACCTCCCTGAGGAGGCCGAGCGGGTGAAACGTGACGCGGCATCAAAGTCAGGGCAACAGAGACGCCAACCTCGTCGACTCCGGGAACTACGGCTGATCCACCAGGCCCGCCTGCACACGCGGATGCCCGTGCTGGCGTCTGAGCCCGCATCGCCGATGCCAGATGTCGCGCCAGCAACTGCGGCACCTACAGGGCCCAAAAACAACCGGGGGCTTTGTCCACGGCCGCGGAAGCGCTCCAGCAAGCTCCGCTCGGGCGCGTATGGGCGCGAGCTCCCCTCGGGCGCTTACCGGCGCTTATCCCTCGTCCTCCGCGCACTCTCGGTCGCCACCAGCCGCCAGGGCTCGCGGACAAGGGCGCCGGCATCCCCGCGCCCGCGACTGGGATGAGCAGCGCAACGAGCAGCGCGGCCTCATCGCCACCTCAGGGACCCGCACCGCGACACCGTGCAGCACGACGGAATCGAGTACCACCGCGGTGTGCAGAGCTACAGAACCCCGCATCAGCAGCCTCGCGCCTAGTGGGGCGAGCAGAGCACCGAGTACCACGCCTTCCAGTAGCACGTCTGTCACCAGCGCCTCGACACTGAGCAGCGCCAGGAGGGGGGGCACCATGGCGTTGAACAGTGCGACGGGAGCCAGCACCAACGCCCTCACGTCTGCGAGTGTGACGAGCAGCGCAAGGATGTCCATGGCCAGCCCGGCAGGGCTCGCGGACATGGGCACCAGCCAGCACCAACGCCCTCACGTCTGCGAGTGTGACGATCAGCGCAAGGATGTCCACGGCCAGCCTGGCAGGGCTCGCGGACATGGGCACCAGAAGCCTCGCACCCGCGACTGCGACGAGCAGTGGTGCGGGCATCGCGCCCTCGAGCAGCGCCTACGGGACCAGCGCCGAGACACCGTGCAGCTTGACGGAGTCGAGTACCATCGCGATGTACAGAGCTATGGGATCCAGCACCAGCAGCCCCACGAGTGGTGGGACGAGCAAGGCACTGACTACCACGTCTCTCAACAGCACGTTCGCCAGCAAAGACTCGACAACGAGAAAGCGACGGAACTGAGCACTGCGACGCGGAGCAGTGCGACGGGATCCAGAACCAATAGCCTCACATCTACGAGTCAGACGAGAAGTAAAGCGAGTACCACGCCTTTCAGCAGCACGGCAGGCACCAGCACCTCGACACTGAGCAGGGCGGCGAAACCAATCATCACGACGTTGCGCATCAAAACGAGATCCAGCCTCAGCAGCTTAAATCTACGGGCGAGAAGGAAAGTGCGACGTGCATCACGCCTTCGAGCAACACTTCCAGGACCATCGCGACACCGTGCAGCATGAGGAATTCGAGCACTACGACATCGAACATCACGACGGAACCCAGCCTCAACAGCCTCACACCTACGAGTGAGACGAACAATGCATCGAACGCCACATCTTCCAGCAACACGTCCGTGACCAACACCTCGGCACTGAAGAACGCGACGGAATTGAGCACATCGACATTGAGCAGTACGTCGGAACCCAACAACAATAGCCAAACACTGACGAGTGAGACGAGCAGTGGGTCAAACACCATGTTCTTTTGCAGCACGTACGCGACCTGCACTTCAGCACCGTGCAGCACGACGGAGCTGAGCACGCCAACGTTGAGCAGATGGACTGGGCCCAGCACCAACAGCCTCACATCTACGAGTGTGACGAGCAATGCATCGAACACCATGGCTTTGAGCAGTACGGCCGGGAGCAACTCTGGCACACCGTGCAGCACGATGAAAGCGAGCACTGCAACATGGAGTAGCACGACGGTCCAGCACCAGTAGCCTGACATTCAAGAGTGAGACGAACAGTGCTTCGAACAGCACGTCCGTCAGCAGCACGTCGGCGACCGGCATTTCGACGCTGAGCAACGTGAAAGAGTCGAACACCATGACGCCGAGCAGAACGGCGCGACCCAGCACCAGCAGCCTCACATCTACGGGCGCAGCGAGCTTTGCAATGAGCACCACGTCTGGGAACGGCACCTCTGCGGCCATCACCTCGACACTGAGCAGCAACAGCGAACCAAACACCACAACGTTG
Source organism: Prorocentrum cordatum (assembly GCA_963575745.1). Lineage (NCBI taxonomy): Eukaryota > Dinophyceae > Prorocentrales > Prorocentraceae > Prorocentrum > Prorocentrum cordatum. Next base: position 358,663 of record CAUYUJ010012303.1, on the reverse strand, counting down.
AGTGGTGCGACGTTGAGCGTGCGACGGGACGTCACGTCGAGCAGTGTGACGGGACAACGCGCTGTGCACCACGACGTTGAGAGTGCGACGGGACGGCACGGGACGCCTCTGGAGATGGGGGGCCACCAAGACATCGCACCATGCGCCAGGCCGCCTACCCTGCATGCTACATGGGGGCTCGACCACACTGGACGTAGCTCAGCCCCTACCGTCTTTCCATTGCCCCCCCCCGCGTCCGCGAAGGTACCAGGCTATGATGCCTCTGGATGTGTGCGACCCCAGCGCAGACCAACAGCAACCTCACACCAACGAGTGTGACGAGCAATGAGAGCAGCGCACAGATCACCACGTGTCTTAACACGTCTGGGAGCAGCACCCGGATCGTGAGCAGCACGACGGAGTCGTTTCCACAGTGGCGGTTCTGGTCACGCCACGCCTTGGGAAAGGAGGTCCCTCAGGCCCATCCAGGCGGCCGTTCGGAAAGGGCCTGCTGGTCAGTGCCTCCAGCGGAACCCTTGCCAGCCGAGCACCACGACGTTGTGCAGCGTGAAGGAACGGCACGGCAACGCGCGGGTGCGCACTGTGAGCACCGCGACTTGGTGCGGGCGACCGGACGGCTCGTTGCGCAGAGCGACGGGAAGGCATGCTGTCCACCAATACGTTGGAAGCTGCACGTGCTGCCTATCTCGCCGGGTGCTGCCGCCTATCTCGCCCAGTGCTGCCGCACACCCAGGCCGTCGACGGAACGCACTCTGCCACCAGGCCGCTATCCAGTCCCCCTCCTCCTCCTCCTCCTCCTCCTCCTCCTCTGCCTCCTCCTCCTCCTCCACATCGTGTTCCTCCTTCTCCTCCTCATATTCCTTTTCCTCCTCCTCCGCCTCCTCCTCCTCCTCCTCCCAGGGTGCGGGGACTCACGACCTCAGCACCACCCGCCAGGGTGAAAGCATCCGCAAGACTCCGTTGCAAGTCTCCCATCGGAGCAGTGCCACGCAACGTTTCACGGCTGCCAGTCAAAGTGCCGACCTCTCTTACGTGACTGCTCCCACCACCAGCATCACGACGGTGTATTAGTGTGCCGTCAGCCTTGCTCATACCCTGCGCAGCATGAAGGAACAACCAGGACTCCATGCTGATATATTCCAATGAGCACACGCCGCCTGAAATGTTCTTCATAAGGCCTCGCGGTCGCAGGCTCACGTTGGGGCCTCTCCCCAGGCAAGCCACCAGGCGAGCCTCGATGCTCACGGCTAGCACACCAGCGCTGGCCTCTCCATGTTCTGAGCGCGCTGCGAGAACTGCTGGCAACTTGTCGCAGCTCTAGCACTGGGCCTCTGAGGGGAATGCTCCAGGGCGGCACCTTGGTTCCCTAAGGTGCCGAGGCGCGCATTCCAACGCGCGCTTGCAGCCGACGCCTGTTTTTTTTTTTTTTTTTTTTTTTTTTTTTTTTTTTTTTAGAGCGCAGACGGGCCCTGGAGCGGCATGTTCGCCACTGGCCCGCTTTGCTTTCCAGTCGGGGCCATACTGACCGCGCCATGGGGGAGGGTAACTCCCCACCTATGCTCATACAGTAGGAGCTCGACCACAGGCAACCTTCCGCAAGAAACCCGACCCTGAGACCCCAGGACGTCCCTTGAACTTTGGTGTGGGAAAATCACGCTTCCCATCGCAAAAACCATCGAAACCCAAGAAACCCAAGGCACCCTGGAGGCAAGCATACTGTTTCTTGGCATGGGTCTCTACCGTTTCGCATCGCCTCTCAGTGTGTGATGCAGGGCCGCGCCGGCCGAACACCCAGCGGGGCCTGGACGAACTCCCGTCCGACCTGGCGCGATCTCTCTTCCTCCCTCCTCAAGCCACCCCTCGGCCATCTCCTCCCTCCTCAAGCTACCCTCCTCCCGCCTCCCTCCTCCCTACTCAAGCTACCCTGCTGTCGCATCTCCCGCATCCTCTCCCCCTCCTCCTGCCCTCAATATTTTTCCGTACTCCTCCTGTCCCTCCCCTCCCCCTCCCCCTCAGTATTCTTCTCCTCCTCCACCTCCTCCTCCTCCACCTCCTCCTCCCCCTCCTCCTCGTCCTCTTCCTCGTCCTCCTCGTCGTCATCATCATCATCAACAACATCATCATCATCATCAGCAGCAGCATCATCATCCTCCTCCTCCTCCTCCTCCTCATCATCATCATCATCATCATCATCACCATCATCATCATCACCAACATCATCACCATCACCATCATCATCATCAGCAGCAGCATCATCCTCATCATCAGCATCATGATCATCGTCATCGTCAGTATCATCAGCACCATCACCACCACCACCATCATCATCATCATCAGCATCAGCATCAGCATCAGCATCATCATCATCATCATCATCATCATCATCATCATCATCATCATCATCGTCGTCGTCGTCGTCGTCGTCATCATCATCACCATCACCATCACTGTCATCGTCATCGTCACGAGCCCCAGCAGTGCCTGCTTTGGGCCGACGCTGAGGCTACAGTTAGGTCGGGCGTGTTTCCCTTCAGGCGGATTTTGAGGGGAAATGAGAAATTGCCAAAACATGTGCGAATATGGTCAAAAACAATTAAAACAACATCGTCCCCAGTCGATTTTTTGACTATTTTTGAATGTTCCCCCTGTAGAGGGACCTGCCCGACTGAAGGCTACAGCGGTCCCACCTCCGCAGGCGTTTTACTGGCTGAGCCGCTGACTCCGGCTCCAGCGGCAGGGAGGCTGGCGCCAGATGCCGCTGGGCCCGCCCCTTGTTGAACTCCCTGTCCACCGCATCGAAAGGGCTCCACGTCTCCAGCGGCGGCGCCGTAGGCGGGGCCATATTAGGCTCCACTGGCGAAAACGACGAACTCGATCTCGTCGTTGGAGACCCCAAAGCACGTCGTGACCTCATACATACGTGTACCAAACGAAGCACCCAACAACTCATACGGCATGATGAAACGCATGCGCCGTGGCCAACAAGCGTAGCCTTTCACCTTCTCTTGCATGGCGCCACGGGCGCAGCACCTCAAGGCGCAGCAAACGTTAAGCGGGAGGCGGACGCAGGAAATTGCCTGAGCCCGAGTCTTGAACCAGAATGGCTTCAGCCAAAATAGCTACGGAGGAGGGGGATGAATGGAGCATGACGAGGAGGACGAGGAGGAGAAGGAGGAGGAGGAGAAGGAGGAGGAGGAGGAGGACGAGGAAGGAGGGAGGAGGGAGGAGCAAGGACGCGAGGGAGGGGGGGAGGGAGGGAGGGAGGTGGTGACCACCGCAGGCGAGGAGCAGAGGGGAAAAGGAAGGGGCTCAGGGACAGGACGAGAGGGGAGTGGAGACAGGAAAGGACCTGCGGCGGCCATCTGCGCACCCGCGCCAACAAAAATCCTTGGCCTCTGGATGAGGAGCACCCGACTCGGCACGATGAGGAACGCCCTCAGAGGGCGAAGAGGGTGAGCAGAATGTGGGCGAACGCGGCCCCGCCGGTGCCGCCGAGGATGTGCCAGATCATCATCTCCTGGAAGCCTGCCGCGGGCTTGTCGCCAGGCTTGTCGAAGAGCGTTGGCTTGAGCGTGGTACCGAGCAGCAAGCCGCCGCAGCTCGCGATGATGATGACGGCGATGCCGGAGAGCATGCCGACCGTGGCGGCCTCTGGTGTGTTGCGCAGCGGGCCGAGGGACACGAAGGGGCCGATGATGAAGTAGCCTCGGGGCGGACGAGAGGGGAGGATAGCGAAAGGGCAAGGAGGGTTCGCGAGGCAGCTCCAAGCTGCGGAATCCAAACCCCCACACCTTCCCCCTCCTCCTCCTCCTCCTTCTCCTCCTCCTCTTCCTCCTCCTCTTCCTCCTCCTCACCCATCATCGGGAGACGGGAATCATTTACTATCAGGCGTGTGACTGTCTTGTGACGATGCACCCTGGGACGGGAGGGCGGATTGGGGACTCCAACGAACCCGAGCTGCTCATGAACTCGATTTACCCGTTGATCGAGATGTGGCAGAGGGAAGTAACCACTATTGTGGGGAATGCGTTGTTTGCCCGCAGTCCGACGGCGACAACGGGGGAGGGAGTGACGAAGGAGGACTTGGCCTTTGGAGGTTTTGTGGACGATCTTGTTCGCATGCTGATAGTACCAGACGGCTCGGCGATGCAGGCAGTTAGCTTGGATCACGTAGACAATGCTACGCTGAATCGGCATCTACGCGAGGGGGGTTATGCTCAGCATGTGCAGAAACAGGAGGTCTTGGTCCAGTTTGCCCCGAGCCGCCATACCAAACATGCTGAACGTATGATAGCAGGACGTGCGCCGACGGACATGCTGCATCTGGGGGGCTACATAAATTTGAATGGAAACAGTAATAAAGAAAGTAAGGCTAGAATGCGCGCCAGATGTGTCGGGTGGACTACTTTGTCGCACGGGTGGGCTAATTTGTCGCACTTCCTATGTGCCCCAGGCCCGTGGAGACGCAAGAGGATGAGTGTCTTGGCCAATGTGTCGGGGGCAGTCTGGTCTGGTCTGGAATCCTACGTACTGAGCAAGGTAGAACTTGATGCGTTAGATACAACATTGGCCAAACAGCTACGATGTATGCCCCAAGGAAAGGCACACCAGGAGAACGAGGATGGCACCCACCAGTCATGGACCAACAGGCAGGTGTTCGAAGAAAGGAACATCCCACCGACTGGCGTCGAGCTGATGAGAAGGAGGCTGGGGTGATGGAGAACGATCGTGCAGCACACTGGACATAATCGCCGCCTGCCGGCGTGCACCTTGTTGGCCAGCGGCGAGCTGAACCCAGATGGAAACATGCATCCCTGGGACCATCGATTCCGACGGGACTTACAGACACTTGCAGCTCACCCCGTGGGGGAGGATTTCCGAGAGGCCTGGAACCCACCCACGATTGGCCGATTCTTCGAGGACCCAGATTTTGTCCAGGCGTTCACGGTCATTGACTTGAGTGTTTCTTTCTGCTCGACCATCCACGGGAACGAATGGGCCCCACCCGAGCATTCCCTGGACCTCCTACCAGATAACACAAGGATAGGGGGAAAACCGACAGCGAAGAGGACGAAACCCACACTTCGGTCTGCGGCCTCGCGGGCTGCCGAGCACGGTTTGGCGACGCTCCGAGAGCGTGTGAAGCATCTGGTACATGCCACGACCTTGCCAGGACAAGGGACTCCGCCTACAGCCGAAAACACGATTAAGAAAACGCTCGTGTTAGAAACCTGGGCCAGCTTCCCAGAAGTTTCTTAAAACAAGCCTGGGCCAATTCCTGTTGTTAAAGCTGGAGGGGCGAACGTGCTCAAGAAACTGGGCCAGCTCTCCGGCGAGTTGGTCGAGAAACGCTGGCCCAGCTTTTCGGGAGGAAATTTCTGAATCGAATGCTCGACTGTGTCTTCTTACAGAACTGTGTCGGCAACAAATGTGTGTGTGAGCTGCCAAACCGTGTTCCGTTGCGTGGGCCATGCGGGACGGCACCTTGCACCGGGCATGGAGGTCAGGGCGGTGCAGGCCCGAGAGGGCACGGCCTCCCTACGTCTGGATACCGTCGCAACCTCCCCCTCCTCTTACGTCTGGATACCGTCGCAACCTCCCCCTCCTCCTCCTCCTCCTCCTCCTCCTCCTCCTCCTCCTCGTCCTCCTCCTCCTCCTCCTCCTCCTCGTCCTCCTCCTGCTCCTCCTCCTCCTCCTTCTCGTCCTCCTCCTGCTCCTCCTCCTCCTCCTCCTCCTCCTCCTCCTCTCGTCCCTCCTCCTCCTCCTCCCCTCCTCGTCCTCCTCCTGCCCTCCTCCTCCTCTTCTCGTCCTCCTCTGCTCCTCCTCCTCCTCCTCCTCCTCCTCCCTCCTCCTCCCTCCTCCTCCTCCCCCCCCTCCCTCCTCCTCCTCCTCCTCTTCCTCCTCCTCCTCCTCCTCCTGCTCCTCGCCCTCCTCCTTCTTCCCCCTCCTCCTCGTCCTCCTCCTCCTCCTCGTCCTCCTCCTCCTCCTCCTTCCTCCTCCCTCTGGTGACTGGAGCTCGGGGAGGTTGCCGAAGGACCAGCGGGCCAGGCAATGCCAGCCGATGTCCCATGGCTGAATGGTGTGACGATCTGGCATGCAAAGAATATTTTCCCACAGCCGAGGGGCTTCGACGGCACTTGGCATCCCACCTCCCCCCGACTCCGACGGGCTCTTGGCTCAAGACGGCGTGCACGGCGCCCGCCCACAGCCCGAGCGTGCGCGCGAGTGGCCTCCTTCCGCCGCCGCCACCGCCCAGCAGGCAATGGCGACCAGAGGATACCTCAGAAGTTCGAACTCGCCTACGGCAGGCGTACCGGGACCAGCGTCACCGCCTGTGAGCCTATCAACGACCAGCTGATCGCCAGCCCGTTCGACGAGCGACCTCGACTCCTCCGACCCGCTCGCAAGCGACCGGGAAAACCTCCAGCACAGCTGCTACATCAATCGGACCTGCGGCTCGCCCAGCAGTAAGCACCCCCACTTTGGTACGACTCGTTCGACGCGATGACGGCGGGAGCGGCGACCCCGGAGGAGCAGCGGCAGCAGAGAGCGCCAAGAGCGCAGTGGAGGCTGCCCCCGCCGGCGTCCTCCCAAAGTCTGAAAACTCTGGCAGCGGTGGCATCAACGGAAGAGCCAGAAGGGCGGCATCGGAGGCACCTCCGCAGAAAGCCAGCAGGACGGGCGAGAAGCAGCAGGCCGCCAAGGACGAGGACGTCAACATGGAGAAGACCCCCAAGGACACGGGCAAGGGCAAGACCAAGAAGACCCACCGCGGGGGCAAGCGCCACAACCGCAAAGGCACCCATACGGAGAAGACGTGGACCCTGGAGGACGCCAGCCTACGCGAGTTGTTGGAGTCCTTGCTGAAACTCACCCTTCAAACGGCCCAGCGCCAGAGGCTGACGTCCAGCACGGTGATCGACGCGTTCGCGGCGCCTGGGACGCACCCCACCGCGAAGAGCTTGCAGGCCGAGGTCGGGGCGTTCGAAGCGGTGGTCACCGAGGCCCGCGAGCAGGGAGGCGATGCTCCCAAGAAGGTCAAATCCCGGGCGGCGGGCATGGCGATGGCCCTCCTGGAGGGGCTCCTGGAGAGCGACGTGGGGGGGAAGGCGAAGGCCGAGATCAACGCGTACATGGACAAAGTGCAGCCACCGATGGAAGGAATCGCGCCCACCGCCAGCAAGCTGGACATGGAGCTCGTGATCCAGGCCATCCGGGTGGAGAAGCCCCACGACGAGAACGTGGCCAAGATCATCGTCGCCGCCCCCTTTCGGGAGCTGCGCGGAGTCGTCACTCGAGCCTTCCTGAACGAAGGAGTGGCAACCAGGCGCACGGGCCCCACGCCGCCGGGATGGCTGGAGGACGAGGTATCGATGTGGCTGGGCGCCTTGCAGTGACCCCGCCGAGTGAGGCCCTGCCCAGCAGCCTAACCCCGATGCATGTCGTGCGCGGCGAGACGCTGCCTGCCACCCTCCCCTCCTCTCGGCGCCTGACCTCTTCGACGGATGAGCGCTGGCGCTCCCTCGGACTCTAAGGCAGCTCGCTGGCGGGTGCACGGGACCTTCTGGATAGGCATACTGTGCAGGCAGGGGGAATTTCAAGGAGAGGTGGCAACAGAAACTTGCAGCTGCCAAGCAAGGCCTCTGCTGGAACTTGCGCTGGAGTTCTCTGGCGGCGGGCCGACCAGGAGGTAGACCGTTTCAATGCTCGTTCGACGCCCGCACGCTGTCTTTAGCAGGCTGGGCCTGCACACCGCGTGCATAGCCACCATGGCGGTAAGGCTCGACGCCAGCGGCGGGTACAGGCACTACGCTGCACTGTACGCCATTTTCTTGGATTGACCTGACATTGCCCCGATGTTGTGTTGCTGCCTCCTCCTCCTCCTCCTCCTCCTCCTCCTCCTCCTCCTCCTCCTCCTCCTCCTCCTCCTCCTCCGCCTCCTCCTCCTCCTCCTCCTCCTCCTCCTCCCCCCCTTTTCTCTGACCCGGTAGCCGTGGGCCATGCCGATCTCCAGCCCGCGCTGCCACGGCTTCAGGCCCTGGCGGTAGAAGGCAAGGTTGTCCAGGAACTGCTGGCTGAAGGCGCTGTCCCTGACGGCGGTCTGGATCTGGTCGCCAGAGAAGCGCTCTGGGCCCTGGAAATTGATCGTGAAGCCGGCGTCCCACCAGCCCGCCGGGCCCGGGATCTGCAGCGGAAGCTTGCCCGACATCATCAGCTGGAAGTCCTCCTCGGTGACGAATGGGTCTTCGACCTCTCCGGCGTCAGCGGGGAGGCACTGGTTCTTGATATAGGCGAAGTCGGAAAACCTCATCTTGGTGGCCTTGCCAGGCCCGTAGGTCTCCGAGAGCAGCTTGATGACGTAGAGCGGGCTCTCCTCGGAGGGGTCGTCCCACTCCTCCACCGGCGTCACCGCGAGGATCCTGTCCAGCGTGGGCTTGTCGACAAGGGAGCGCGGGATCCCCTCCAGGTACGCGGGCCCGGTGATCGCTCCACCCTTCTCCGCGACCTCGATCTCCTTGCCTTCTGCTCGGCGGGACACGCGGGTCACCGACCTGGTCATCGCCGCGAACGCGACGCCGAAGGCAACGCCGAAGCCGAGGAGGCCCTGGGAGCCGAGCGGCGCGGCGGGCTGCGCCGCCGAGATCTCAGGCGGGCCCGGTTGCGCGACGTCGCCGCGCCCCGCCTGCGTGGCGCCAACCTAAAGCCGGGCATGTCCCCCTACAGGCAGATCTTGGAAGGAAAAATTAAACAGACCCAGGGAATGCACCCAAATGGTCGAATAATAATCCAAACATCAACTCCGGACTACTTTTAGACTATGTTTATTACAGTCGGGCTGCTGAAAGAAGGAACGCTGAATAAGGAACGAAACCCCTTCTTGGCCCTGTAAGCGCCTCCGTGCCCCAGAAGGGCAAGAGGAACAGCACTGGAGGAGCCTAAGAAACATCGAGCCCCTTCCGAACCCAAACTGTTCCTTATTTCGGCGTCTTGACTGTATTCCCCCTGTCAAGGGACACGCCCGACTTAACGCCAACCTGCTGCCCGTAGCCCCGGCCGACGGCGAACGTGGTGGAGCCGAACTGCACGGCGCACGCCACAGCCAGGGTGAAGGCGGTGACCGCAGACAGCTCCCGCACGCTCATGTCCGCTGCAGCCCTGTGCTTTTGTGGTGCGGCCTCGACGGCTCAGGGGCGTGCCGGCCACTTGAGAGCCCGAGCGGCTGCTGGAGGAAGAGGGGGAGAGGGGCAGCAGCAGGAGGACGAGGAGCAGGACGAGGACGATCACGAAGACGACCACGACGACGACGACGACACGCGGACAATGACAAGGACAAGGACGAGGACGATCATGAAGACGATGGCGGTAACGACGACGACGACGAGTTCGACGACGAGGACGACGACGACGACGACGACGACGAAGACGAGTGCGACGACAAGGATGACGACGATGATCCGACGCCAGCGTGGAGCGGCTCCTGCAGAGCGGCCGCCACCGTGCCCTCGGAGCCCTCCGCGGGCACGAGGGCGCAGGAGGCGACTGCGCAGAGGACCTCTGCTCGGGGCACGCCGCGCGCACGCCGCGCGCGCGCCGCGCGGCCCCTTCGGCGGCGCAGGCCGCCAGCGCGAAGGCCGAGGCCGAGGCCGAGGGACTTGGGGAGCGCCCGGTGGTCCCCTCCCGGGCCTCGGGAGAGCTCTGGCGACCTCTGCGGAGGCTGCCAGGGGGCGGGGGAGGGGGAGAGAGACAGAGAGAGAGAGCGAGAGAGCAGGCGGAGGAGGAGGAGGAAGAGGAGGAGGAGGAGGAGGAGGAGGAGGGAGGAGGAGGGAGGAGGAGGAGAAGGAGGAGGAGGAGGAGGAGGAGGAGGAGGAGAGGGAGGGGAGCAGGAGAAGGAGGACGAGGAGGAAGAGACAGCCATCCAGCTACTGTTTGTCCAAAGCGAAAAGGAGGACGAACGCCCGTGTCTTATGAGAGGCGGGGGAGGAGGATGAGAAGCAGGAGAAGAGAGAGAGGATTGTGAGTAGCAGGGGATGTGGGGGTGCGAGGAGAAGAGTGATTATGGTGGCGATGATCGCGACGGTGGCCATGATGATGATGATGATGTTGCTGATGATGCTGATGCTGATGCTGATGCTGATGCTGATGTTGATGCTGCTGATGATGATGCTGATGATGAGTATGTTGATGATGATGATGCTGATGATGATGATGGTGATGGTGATGCTGATGAGAATATGATGATGATAATGATGATGATGATGATAGAGATGATGATGATGATTATGTTGTTGATGATGATGATGATGCTGATAGTGGTGGTTCATGATGATGATGATTGCTGTTGATGCTGATGATGATGATGATGATGATGTTGATGATGATGATGTTGATGATGATGATGATGATTGCTGTTGATGATGGCGGCGGCGGAAGGGAGAGAAGGCGGGAACGGGGGGAAGGAGCATGACAAGCAGGGGACGGAAGAAGGATGGGGAGGCAGGGTGGATAGAAGGATAAGTATTGAACATGGATTGGCATGCCTCCGAGGAGGCGTGTCCGAGTAGACGTATGATGAAAGGAAAGCGAAACATGCAAATAGCAAGGAGGGAAGCCCGACTGGCCATACGCTGCGACGTCCATGTCTTTGCCTTCGTTATTGCCTCAATCCGAGTCTTTATCACAAACACCAAGGAGCGGGGACAAAAACAGGTAACACGTCGGGCAACACGATGTTCGTGACCATCCTCACGAAGCTGATGAGCACGCACTCGCAACAGCCGAGGCAAAGGAAGCGGCTGGGACACGTCCAGCAACAGCGGCAACAACATCTTCATGACCACCTTCACGAGGGTGTCAGACATGCTTCTGAACACCCCTGCCCAAGCGAGCGGCCACATCAAGTCGAGCGAGAGCGGCAAGAAGATCTGCGCGCCGATGTCGACGCTGCTGCTGGGCACACGCTGGAGCAGCCGTGCCAAGGCGGGCGGCTTGGACAAGTCGAGGGCTAGCAGCAACACGATCCTCAGTCCATCTTCACGAGGGTATTGGACACGCTCCCGAGCAACCGTGCCAAAGCAACCAGCCCGACCAGGTCGAGCGTCAGCAGCATCAGCACAATTGTCGTGTCCAACTGCGCAATGATGTTGAGCAGTCCCTGCGCCACGAGCGGGCCCAAGACCCTAGGCTCCCTGTAACCACGCCGCCGATCAACACCGAATTCGGGAGGAGCTGCACCTTCAGAGCGAACATGCTCAGGCGCAGGCGGCACTTGTGCGGTTTCCGCTGATGATACCAACCTAAGTTGAAGTACCGCAGCGAAGGCAGCTGTCAGCATGGTGAACTGCGTCTCGCGATGGGTCAACTCGGATGCAAGCGATCGGCTGCAAATGCCTCAGGCAACCGAGCAGCAACACGCGCACCGGCGCGCCTGTACCGTTCTCGACGCGCCGCAACGGCCCGGTTGGGCCGCCGCTGAAGCTCCGCCGTTGAGGGGATGAGAATGAAGAACTCTGTGGAGCTGGCTCGGTAAGAAACGTATTACATAAAGGCTCCGGAAGGCTTCCCAAGGCTCCTCCCTGCGTTGCCGAATTTACAGGCGCTGCCATGCAGTATCCACACCCATTCAGCTTCGAGCGACGAGGCAAAGCCTGCGTCTGCGGAACATCCCAATATCTCAACAGGCTCGCTCGAGCTGGCGCTATGGACGGAGCAAGAGACAGAGAGAGAGAGAGAGAAAGATACAGAAAGAGGGGGAGAATGAGGAGGAGCAGCAGCAGTAGCAGCAGAGAGGGAGGGATCATAAATAGTGAGGAGGGAGGAGGAGAATGAGAAGGAGGGAGGAAAAGGTGCAGGGTTCCGCAGGAGGAACCGTAAGGAGCAAGAGCAGGGTAGCGAGCCTGAGCAACAATGAGTAGGAATATGATCACTAGGAAAGGGATGGTTGGGTGTATGGATGCCTCGCGTAGCTAACTCGAGATTTTCAGGTCGGGAGATCACCTATGCATCGCCGATGCATCGGCGACGTCGGGATGGAGAACATTGGGCTACGAGCCGCGCCTCATCGGCAATGCCGCAAGATTACCCGACCCATCTAACCACTCTGGCCCCGTGATTGCGGCCCGTAGTACAAGAGGAGCGGGCAGGAGGGCGGAACTCCCCTGTGACTCATCCGTGGGAACGGGGAGGTCGCCGCCGAGAGCTGCTGCGGCTCACGAGGTGCGCATTTAAGATAAATCCAGGATATATGCCCAGACATGCGACGTCCTGATTGTTTCAAGACGGCGTCCCTGGAAGTCCCGACATTTTCACCGGGGTTCGTTTGTTCGTCCCGAATCGGTGTATGACGGCCCCGAGACCCGGCCCGGGCCCCCCTGGGCCGAAGATGGCCAAAAACCTCCCGCCCCGATCTTGGAAACGACGCGATCATGTCTGGGTGCAAAGGCTGGGCTGGCATCCCTCGCGGACGCGCCACGGCCGCCTCAGAGCAGCGTTCCGCGATGGCGTGCAGGAGCGCCTTGTTTGGCAGCCTCTCAAGCCTCCGACGCTTTGAGGAGGAGGAGGAGGAGGAGGAGGAGGAGGAGGAGGAGGAGGAGGAGAAGGAGGAGGAGGAGGAGGAGGAGGAGGAGGGGAGGAGGAGGGAGGAGGAGGGAGGAGGAGGAGGAGGAGGAGGAGGAGGAGGTGGAGGAGGAGGCGGAGGAGGAGGAGGAGGGGGAGGGGGAGGACGAGGGGGAGGAGGAGCAGGAGCAGGAGCAGGAGGAGGAGAAGGAGGAGGAGGAGGAGGAGGAGGAGGGGGTGGGGGAGGGGGAGCACACGTCACCTGGGGGGGGGGGCGTGATCCCTTACAGATGGAGGGCAGCACGCGCGGCGCTGCGGGCCTGTTACAGCTGGGAATCGGTGGCGACAAACGCTGAGCCCAGGCGGGGCCGAAGCTTGTGGTAAATGTGAAAAATCAAGACTAGGGCCCGACGGGCCCGCTGCCATCCGACCCCCCCGTCCGCGATGTCCCGAGGATCCCCCAACCCCAAACGCATCGCAGGCTCAGGAGGAGGAGGGAGTCCGAGGAGGTCGGTGGCGGCCCAGAGCCTCGGGCACAAGAGGTAGCGCGGAAAGGCGCCAGGGCAATCAGCGCATCCGAACTTGAGCGCGCTCTGGGGGAGGATCTTAACTCTCCCGCTGGTGATCCACGCGCCAGCCGACGATTTGATGTGAGGCCAGGCGTGAGACGGCGGAACTCTGCTGAGATGGGCCTTGAGACGCTGCCATCGGTGACAAAAGATGGGGGCAGGAGAGCAGGGACCCTCTGGAAAGTAGGAGAGGCATCGTCGACCGATGAGCGCAGGCACGCCGTCAAGCAGCATCTGGGAGCGAAGAGAAGCAAAGCAGAGAGCTTGTCACGCAACCGGCTTGCGACGACGTCTCCTCTCCTGCGCACGAGCCAGCGTGAATGCATGAGCTGGCCTGATGACCGAGAAAGCGAAGAAGAGCGGGGGAGACGATCGGACAGGAGGAGCGGCAACTTCAGCCGAGAGGGGGCGACCAAAGAGGGAGGCATCAGGGGTCGGATCAAAGAGCGAAGCACATCGCTGTGCAGCGCTGAAACGTGTGCACCAACACGGAGCACACCAGCGGCCTCGGGGCGCCTGAACTGCGGGCGCATCCGCGAAAGCTCTAGCACGAAGCTTCGGCCAAGAATCCCCCCCCACCCACCCCCTGAACGTCCGACCTGCCGCCCTCCAAATCACAGCGGTATTCATGAATCGCAGCGGCTCGGGCAAGTGGAGCCACTGGAGAGACAACAACCCCGCGAAAGAGAAACTAGATGGTGGCAGACGTGAGAGTGTGTGCAGCGCGAGCAGCTCTTTCTGGAGAAGGGTCCGAGGGAGAACAAAGAACTGGCAGAGGTAGGAGAGACAGGGGATAATGAGGATGCTATAGAGCCGCAGGTACGCCTCCGCAGGCGCACGGGTCGCCGCTAACGCGCGGCCGCGTGGCCAACATTTCTGGCCACTCGCAAGGAATTGATCTTCCTCCGTGGCGCCTGGGCCGAGCATGAAACCAAGGTATCGACGGGGGCTGCAGATAATGAGCTCCGCCCACGTGGGCACGAGCGAACGACTTGTTTCACGAAGGGCTTCGATCCCCCTGGGGCCAAAATCGCCCATGTGGGAACCAGGCAGCACTTCTTCGGCTGAAGCTCAAGCATCGCCAACTCCGCCGCTGCCCGAAAGGGTGGCTCGATGAAAGGAAGTAGCGAGAGAGAGAGGGAAGAGGGACACCGACGTCGTCAGCACACGCACCAGCAGCGGCGGTGAGCGCAGGAGAGGGGAACACCTGGCTAATGCGCTCGCCTGTCGATCCCACGGGGGGGGGGGGGGCTGCTGGGGCCATCACCTCCGAGGCAGCCTCGCGCGATTGCGCTAGGTGGCGGACCAGCGGGTCCATTCCCAAAGCCCACAAACTGCCAGACAGATGGCATCCCTGTGGGACACCACGGGGAATCTCAAAAAGACGGACCCGCTGTGAACCCACGTTTAAATACCCGACCGATACCTCGGACAGAACTTCCAGCGCATTGAGGCAGACTTGGGGGAGTCCAAACCTACGAAGCACTGCGCGGAGCCATTGCTGGGACATGCTCGGGAAAGCAGCTTGGAAGCCAAAGGAAACGAAACGCGGCCGCCCTTCGTTGGCATCGTCGCCCAAACTGGTCAGCCTAGTTTCAGCGTCGAGATTGAGAATGTGATTCCCCACATTGCGACCTCCAATGAAGCCTTGATGGGGCCCTATGGACACGTTCTTTGGCTACTGTACCCAGGTGTATGTTGACGGTTTGGGCGAGGGCTTTACTGTCGGTGTCCTTTAAAGTTAATGGCCCGAGCGAGGCCGCATCACGGATGCAGTCAGTGAGATCTCGTGGATCTTCACCTTTCGGGATGAAAACAAGATTCGGCGGATTCAAACCTTCGACAGGGCCCCCGCCTGAAACTAACCGCAACAACACATCGTAGAGGATCTCAGCTGCCACTGGCACGGCTCTCCACGCGGCGCACGGCAAACGATCGGGGCCAGGGGGGGGGGGGGGGCCCGTCCTCGGCGCAAAGCTCTGGCAAGGTCCTCTGGAGTAGGGAGAGGAAGGTCAAGTGGTGAAAAGGGGGGAAGGTGCTGGTCCAGATATTCAGATGGCCGGGTCGCTGCCAGAGGCAGCTGCGAAGATGGGCCCCCAGTGCTCGCGGATCGCATTTGCCATGTCGGTTGGGCTTCTGATGATCGTGGCGTCTGCCGGCTGATCGTGCTTGGGCCCGTTCAAGACGAGCCGACGCTGCGTGTGGTTCCAAGCTAGCGCCTGCCGCATACTTGTGACCTGCACCTTGACCAACTCAGGAACGCCAGCTGGGGAGTCATCACCTTGCGGTTGCTGTCGGCGACAGCGTCCAGCGCGAGCTGCGCGCTGTCCGATGGCGTCGAAGCGGCGCTGGTTGCAGTCCATCGCATGGTTCCTGGAGGCCCGCCCATTAGTGATGTAGACGACGCCGCTGTCCGCGAAGGCCAAGTAGCGACGAGCGAGAGCAGAAGAGCCATGAAGACGATGGGCAGGCCGCGCGTCTTGGCGCCAGACAGCTCGAGCCGCCGCGCGAAGCGCCAAGCGCTCCGCCTCGAGCTGGCCCACATCGGTCTGGGAAAGAGAAGGGGGGCAATCTGGACTTGGGACATGCGCTTTGCTTTCCCTTCCGCGCGCGCCACGAGCAGGGTGAGCGCCGTCAGGTGGAAGACCCCGTTGCAACTGATCTCTGGTGAGACCAGCCGCCATGCGCATCGGCAACTTGATCTTCTGCCACCGCTGCTCCGCATCAAGCCGTCCCCGCCAGCGCAGTCAATGCACGTCTGAAGAATCTCGTTGAACCTCACATTGCGAAACGCGTAGGCTGGGGCACTCTGAAGCTCAGCAGGTAGGGGGGGCCAAGGCTGAAGATGCAGAACGACGACGGCGTGGTCCAAAAGCACGACGCCACTCAACTTGTCGGCCCCCTGCAGGATGTTGATCGAGATGTCGCAAACCGTCGCGCAGTGCGTGCTCAGCGAGATGGAGAAGCGATCGACGGTGTTAAGCGCGTGCGAAGATCTGCCGAAGTGGGTCGGCAGGGGGCTCTCGACCTCCAGCGTGCCACACTCGACGAGATCTCCAAAACGGCTCTGACTGAGTGGCCCTGCCACCTTGCGAACGCCGCGCTTGCCGTTGACGAGGGGAAAGGAGCGATTGTTTCGTGCAGTTGCTTGCGTTGAATTCGCGAGCATGGATCGCCAGCCAGGTCAGCTCGTTCTGTCGTGCCCAATCAAGATTCCGCATCCAAGCCTGACGGATCACCGCCCGAGCAGTTCGTAGTTGTGGTGGTTGATGGCCCTGATCGCGTGACCGTCGCTGTTGGTGACCCCGAGCATGCGAATCCGTCCAGGGACGGGAACAGCGCGCAAGAACTCTGGCTGAAGGTGAGCAGGAGGCTGTCGAGCATGAGAAGGGGCATGCCACGGCACGATGAGAGCAACCCCACCAGTGCGGCGATCAACTGCATCCGAGGCAGGCTCGCCGTCAGCTTGCGCAGGGGCAGCAGGGTTCTGCGGGCGCGGCGCAGCATGCTCGGTGGGGAAGCCGCTGTAGAAGACACGGTAGTGCACTTTTTTTTTTGGTCACTGTTGACCGACCAGTTATGACAGTGCGACAATTCACACCGCCCTGCTCGCTGCCTCTCGCGCCGCTATGCGGGCACGAATGGCGTCCAAGCAGGGCGGGAGCGCAGCAGAGGCCGCCACTTCGCCTCGGCGCGCCATCTGCAAGACAACGTCCGCCTCCTGCCTCGCAACCTGTTCTTCAGGTTCAGCGCAGGAGACTGGCACGCTGCGCAAAGGATGAGGTCCTCTGCGCAGTCGAGACAAAACTCGCCCCCCGCTTCGGATGCTACCTGGCTGGCAGCGGGTGGCCAAACTGCGAATCCTGTGCTGGGAGTACGCACCACAGGCCAGGCAGAAAAACAGAGGGTTGGGCTCCTCTCCAACCTGGGTGCTCGCCAGCTTGTGTCCATGATCGGGGGCCGAGACGAGGAGCTCGGCCACTCTCTCAGGGAAGCCTTCGCAACCGAGCTCGGGTCGCTCATGTTGCCGTCCTCCGAAGAAGACCAGACACTTAGTGCAACGAAAATCACCAGAGGCTTCGCTGCCATGCGTGCCACGACGTGGCCTTGTCGAAAACCTCCGTGGGTCTCCCACGTCGAGGTGGACGCTCGTGCGACGCACGCGGAAACAGCGGCAGCACGCTCGCCATCAGCCGTGCGCACTTGCGCATCTGGTCGATGGCCCAATCAACTTGAAAAACTTCGGCCTCCGAAGGCCGTGCGTGCAGCTCGATGGCCTTCTTGGCCTCTAGATCTGCTCGCCAGTTGGGCTGGCCAACCCTGCGCCCTGGTAGCGCCAGCTCATCTATCACTTCCAGCTTGCGATGCGCAGGCGCGTGAACAGCTGGGGCAAACTTATTTTCACACATGCGGGCCAGGGCGCCTCGCCTGAGACCTCCATACCTTCGCTTCGGGGAGGTGTGCTCGCTGGGTCCCTTGTTGTGGAGTCTGACCGCATTCACACAATCGCTGTAACACTGAGAGGACAGCCTCGGCACGAACATGGGCAACAGGGCTAGCTGCAACTGCTCCGCGGCCTGGCTAGTCTGGGGCAACGAGGGCCACACCACTCCACGCGCGACGTACTCCTGGTGGCCTTCGCAATCAAAGAAGACCCAAGAGTAGGCAGCTCTGGACAACTCCGAGATACAGTGTGGTACGCATGATCCATCCCCCGCCTGGTAGAGCCCCGTGCAGTCAAACCTCGACCACTCCACCTCCTGTCCCTCCTCATTATACAAGACAGGCTCATGTTCATCACTAAGACTGGGCCAGCTGTCGATCGGATGCAGCACCTTAAGGCCGCCGTGTAGCGCACCGCCACTGCCGAGAGCTCCGCGACAGAAGTCAGCTGAGACCTCCGCCTCCTCTCGAGCGGCCACAGCGTCCTGGTGCTGACACTCGTAGAGCCGATGCCTGACCGAGTCAGGTCTCTGGCAAAGCGGGCACAGTCCTAAACAGAGGTACCCCGAACTGCGAGCCCGATCCTCAGTCCACAGACCTTCACAGAAGGCAATCTTAACCAAGTACTTCCGACTTCCCCTGGGCACTTAAACCGATCCCTTTGGTCCGAGGGTTCACGACCCGACGCGGGGGCTCAACGCAAACCCTAGCCCCCGAGGGCAACCCGAGTTTTTCAGCCAAAACTCTCTCATGGTATCTCTGGACACCTCGTTCCAACAAGAAACACACCATGGAAGGGGTGGTGTACAATAAACTGTGCTCGATGCCCTTATCATCGATCCACAGCAGGGGGTTCACCGCAGTCCACCCGATCCTACACATAGACAAGTGCATCCTACTGATCGGACCACGCGATTTAGCCCAGGTGAGTCCTTCCCGCTTGACCTCCCTCCACACCGCGCACAGGCCCTTGACCGAAAACACAGCTTGGCTGGGCCTTGCGACGGCGCTCCACACCGCCTGGGCCTACGCTACGGCCGGAGCAACCATGCTCCTCCACAGCGGGTCACCCACGAGGGCGACCTTGGCACGCATAGAAACTCCAGCATGCCTTGGGGCCTGAAAAGACTGCAAAACACGTCTCGCACGCCTGAGCTCGGCATCAGTCATGCCCACAATGGTGTCCCCAAACGTGAGAGCTGGCTTGACACCAGCCGTGTAAATTTTCCGATGCGGCCCCGATCCCTTGGCAGAGCCCGCTGAAAACGCTTCAACACACGATGCCTCTTAACCATGTCCGGGAAACGCTTACGCCTCCTGGAGAGATGTCCCTTCCTGCTACGCTTGACCCCAGGGGCCAAATCGCATCCCAAGGACACCACATGCGTACCCACAGTCCCCGCCAGGATTCCGGGCCGAATCCCGCGGCGACGAGCCGCGTCAGGGTTCGAGGCAAACGTCATCAACTTATCAGGAGCCAGATTCACCCCGAGCTCCTGGACGAACACCCTGTGCAAATCCGACGCCGCCGAAGCTAGCGACTCGATGACGGCCTCCTTCGTGCCAAAACAACTGACTGTGTCATCGTCAAAGTAAGAGGACAAGTCCACACGAGGGTTCCGACCCACGAAACCATCGAACGGCTTCATGGCATACACTCGCACAAAAATATCGTTGAAGCACGACCCAGCAGGTAGCCCGCTGGTAGCATACTGCACCGCCAGGCTGTGGTCAGAGCCTAACCTTAAGATCCTAGGGCCTCGCCAAAAATAGAAAACCATCTTGATGATCACTGGTTCGAGCCCGACCTCCAGGCTGCGCTCCTTGAGTTCCTGGAGGTCAAAACTCTCATAATACTTAGTGCCATCCCAAGAGAACCCCGCCGTGACTCCTCCGCCTTCCACCTGGGCTTCCGCCTTGGCAGCCTGGCCCCACACGCAAGCTTCCGCCGACTTCCCCGCGCCGAAGGCCCAGCACCTCCTGGGGTGACTGACGTTGAGCGGGGTGAGGTGGGGTCGCCTTAACCTTTCCCACAAACGAACAGGGGCAGCGCAGAGCAAGATCGGACGAAGACCACCCTTGGGTTTCTCGAGCAAGGGAAACAGCATCCAGCACAGAGCCCCCCGAGGGAACAATCCCAAATTCTCCGACGCTTGAGACAGGCAGGCCAGGGTGTTCAACCCTTCGTCGCAAAGAAAGGCAACGTGCCGCACGTGCACCCCATCCAGGGACTGAGCTGTGTGCGGCGAGAAGCTCTTGGCCGCCGAACGAATAGCCTCAGGGCTGAGGCGGCCGAGGCAATGCCTGTCAGGCACCTCGACGGGGGGAGGGGAGGAGGACGCATACCAAAAGGTCTCGAGAATCTCAGCCTCCTTGGCCAACAAAACACGCGGGTCCGACGTAAAAACACCAGGAGATTTCTCGGTCACCGCGGGCTCCCATTTAACCTTGAGACGGGTGCGGCTGTGCATCTTGCGCGCTGATCCCTGCAGCGCTGCAGCTTGCCGTTGGTCCCACCCCTTCTTTTCCCTTCCGTCCAAGCCTTACCGAGCCTCCGTGAAGTCCTCCTCCCAACCCGCCAGAAGCCCGGCAAACTGGTCGACCCAGTCGGGCAGGCCGCGCAAGGAGCGCGGCCACGCGGCCATCTCCTGGCGGGCCTTGGCAACAGCAACGTCAAGCCTAGCCGAGAGACCTTCGGCATCAAAAGGTCGCGCAACCATGTCAACGATGTTGCACGCCGCTTGGACCTCGGACTGATCGGCTAAAGTATTCATCTGGACCACCAGCCTCTGGCTAGTGTTGAGAAGGTCCTTAGTATACTGCTGCAGCCAGACCCAACCAACCCAGACACGGACTTCGCCTTCCTCCTTTCTCTTAGGGGGCACCATAACCGAGGCCCACTGGGGGACCAAAGGGAGCCCTTTCTTTCCCTTCTTACGCACAGGGGCATCTAACTTACGCTCAAGCTCGAGCTCCGTGGCACCCGGGAAAGCTTTCCAAGCGACGTCCAGCGCAGCCCAAGCAGCGCCCACCGCTTGGTCACTGGCGACGAAGTTGGCTTGCTCAGCCTGCCCGCGCGCCTCCGACCAATCAGCATTACAACAGCATGGTCCCAACGGGAGCTCAGTGGGGAGCCTCTGGTGGCTAGTGTAAACCAACTGGTGCAACTTGACAGCCCCAGGCCTGAGATGCAGCTGAACGGGGTGGTGGGGCCTCTTGACCCATGCACTGTCAACCTTGACGGTCTGCACCAACTTGCTGAAGGCCGTGGACGCGAGAAAAAAATCAATCTTGGTATTAGCCTGCGGTGTCACGTACGCGGTGGACTCGGGCTGCGTGATCAGCAACCCAGCGCGCCGCGGCATACCAGACATCTCCAAACATGTTGAGCTGAAGTTCCAATCAGCCCCCAGCAGTGCAAGGTGCGCCCCCTCCATGATCTGACCTGCCATACGTATGATATGCAAGCTACGTGGACTAAGTCCTTCACCTGTGTAAAGATACGCACTACCAACCAACAGAGGGGGCCACTTGGGGATATCGACCATGGCGAAGACTAGCCTGTGCTCTACTGCAATGCCTCGAGGCAAAGAGTCTGGCCACCTTAGTCCAACAGTCACTCTGGCGAAGATGGCGACTCCAGCGGAAGTCTGTCCCTGAGCACATGCCGCGGCAGGTGTGCACAACAGGTTCCATCCCACAGCCTTGGCCGAACCCACTCGCTCCCCCAATCGATCTTCATCAGTACCGACATAACACGAGGGCCTGGGTCGACGCGAACCTCTTCTTAAGTGTGCCCCAGCTGTTCCCGTTAGAACTTTCAAAAACATGAGACGTATCAATGTCTTTGACACGGGGGGCGGCTCTTGGCGGGCAGCCTACCCCATGCTTAGACAACTTAAAGACCCGTGCATCTCGGCGCGAAGTCACATGCTACCCCACGCGGGCGCACTCCGCTGGGGTCATGAAAGCCGTCGTCAGACGCTAGCGGCAGAGGCACATCATCTGACTTCTGCTCCATGCGCAGGTCATCTGACTGCTGCTCAAGCCGCTGAAGGGGAAACCAGAGAGCCTGCATCACACGATAATCAAGCTGCACAAGCCAAAGACTCGAAAAGCAGCAATCGAACAAACACATACCTACTTCATCGATGCACGAACTCCTCCAACGCTTGTTACACACGACACAATCCTTGGCGTCAAAGCTGCGACGTCTTGGGACGTTTCTCTCTGGCACCCATGATCGCTTCCAGGATAGCCCTCTTGTCACCCTTGTGCTTCTCCCAGAAATCATCCGCCGCCTGCTCATCCACGAACATGTCGTCGAGCTCGTCGTCGTCCGCGGGCACAGGCTGGCCCACATGTGCACCAGGCGCTGCCTCAGGCGGTGCCACTGGTGTCCCAGGCCGCTGAGCACCCGACGTGACATGTAGGCGAAACAACTTGGCGGACTCCTTGAACGGCTCAGAATCCACCATCGCCATGATCTCCACGCTGCCATCCAGGAGCTCCTGCTGGACGCCGAAGGTGTCGTCCGCCGTCGACTCACCGAGTGGCAAGGTAGTAACCAACTGTCGTTGAAGCTCAGCGCATTTCTTCTGAATATTGTCTCGCTTCTGCACCAACTCACTCCTCTCCTTTTGCATATCGTCCAGCCTCTTAGTGATGTCTGTGACCTCAGACTCCACCTTGGCCAGACGGGTCTTACATCTGTTGAGCCTGTGCCCCGCGTTGTTGCGCTGCGTGAGGTCTGGCTTTCGTGCTTCGATCTGCGCCCTGACCCCTCGGAGGGCCTCCTCCATGATAGCCTTGGCCGCCGATGTCGACTCGCACTTGCGCGCTGCGATGGCCAACTCCAACTGAGTGGCCCCAGCGCGCAAAGGATCCTCCGACTCCTTGTCATCCTTGGCCGTGGCCGTAGGCCCACCGCCTCCGCCGCCACGTTGGGCCGAGGCCTTGGCGCCTCCAGCGACGAACTGCTCCACCCGCTTGATGAGCTCCTGGACTTGCTTCTCAAGCCTCTGCTCACGCTTCGAGCCGACGGCAGGGGGGCGGGCGCCGCCGCCGCCGCCGCGAGGAGCACCGCGACCGCCAGGATCCTGCTGCACACGCTTGAGCACCGCCTGCGGGGCGCTGGCGCCGCAGCGGCAGCGCAGCCGGCACGCCCAGTTCGATGTGAGCCCGTACTGCTGGCAGCCCCAGAAAGGCCTCTTGGGCCCCTGGACCACTGCACCACCCATGGGTGCCTCACGGCGGAGGTCTTGGAAGACTGCGGGGTTTGAGCTACCCCAAAACTGCACAAGCCAAAAAGGCACGCGACAGCGACTGTCGCAAGCTCAGACCCTGAGCCAGAACGGCTGACACGGTAGTGCACGGGCAGCTGGTCCAGTATCGTGGTGAGTGTCATCTCGTTGCCGTGTACTTCTTGAACCAGAATCAGGTGTCGCTGTTGAAGGAGGTGCTTGATCTTGTTGAGCTTCTGACGTCGCAGCTGGTGGTTCCAGCAACAGAGTCCGCGAGCGCTCCGCGAAGCAACCCGGAGACCACGCCGATCTCCACCGTTGACCTCCAAGGACTGGGACCGCTTGCTAGGCTAAAGTCCATTCTGAAGTGTCCACGCTCTGGAGTTGTTGCTTGAACTGCGCGCTGTCGCCCTGGAAACAAATGTTGTGCTTTGCCACCACCTGCGGAGGCCATGCCAATCGAGTCGGCTCGTCCACTCCCTGAGGCGAGATCTCCACGATGGGCGTCGCGCTGATGCTGATGATGCCCCTGGACCTGAGGGGCTTCCAGTCCTTGTCCTGGTAGGCGCGCTGCAAGATGCAGAGAAGACGTTTCCCATGGACTTCGCGCCGCACCTGCTTCGGGCTCTTGTCAGGGTTGACGTGCAAGGCCTCCTGTGCCCCCGTGACGCTCTTGGCCGTGAAGCGTCGCCAGGTGCCACCTGGAAATTGAAGGTGTTGCGCGAGACGAACGGCTCGGGCGACGCCAGCAGGGCCACCTGAGAGATGAAGATGAAAGAGCTTGCCAGGAGAATCGCCATGAAGAGCACATTGACTGGACGCCAGGCCCGCGTCCTTGACCCAATCGGCGATGGCCACCTCGACTTCGCTGAACGTGGTGGGTTGAGAGCAGCCGATGCGGAAGACGCTCGGGTCGGCGGGGTGGACGTAGGCGGCGAGCCTGGCCAGGTCGATGGCCGTGTCTTGAGCAGTTTGGGCCTGGGCAAGGCTCCGCTGCACGGCGTCCAGGTCGTCGCGGAGCACCTTCTGGTCCTGGGCCATGGTGTCAGTCTTGTCCTGGAGCCGCCTGATGTCGTGGTCATGTCCGTCCAACCGAGCCGCCTGGGGGCGCATGAGTTCCAGCACCGTGTCCCGCATGTTGGAGTGCGCCATGCCCATGATAGAGTTGACCTCGGTGCGCATCCCCCCGAGCTGCTGCTAAAAGGCCGCCGTGACCGCGACCCCAATGCTCTCGACCGTGGTGAGCGGAGCCGGCTGAGGACGCTGCTCACGCCAAGGATCACCATCACCTTGAAGAGGATCGGGGCGGCTGCGTGGGGCCTCAGCTCGTGGTGGGGGTCGTTCATGGTCACGGAACGTCGGTGCGAGATCAGCGGTTGCAGCGAGTCGTGCCCGTTCGTCATGGGGAATGCGAGCTAGTGGATGAGCAACGTTAGGGGCACGGTGGCCACCAGTAGAGCCAGCAGCGCCTCGATGGTGGTAGCGTGGGGGTGGGGCAGAAACATCCCTCGGCGACCTCCCACTGGAACGCGAAGACGAGCGACCCCGTCATCGATCACGGCGGCGTTCATCCCGTCGGTCGTGTCGACGTCGGCGATGGTGCTGCGACCCTCCACATTCGCTGCGAGAGGCGGAGGTCCCATCGCTTGGCATGAGCAGATGCTAGACGGAGGTATGAAGGGGAAGTGTTGTCAGCTCTGGGAGAATGAGCCTGGAGGTCGCACGCTGAACAAGATAAGAGTGGCCGCAACCGCCCCTGTAGCCAAGGCTCTCGGACCAGGCCCTCGGCTGCGTCCGAGCTCGAAGAGCCAGGCCGCACGTTTCGAACTTGAGCCAAAATGGCTACGGAGGAGGAGGAAGGAGGGGGAAGAGGAGGATGAGGGAGGAGGAGGAGGAGGAGGAGGAGGAGGAGGAGGAGGAGGAGGAGGAGAAGGATTCTACACAGGCCACCTCAAGCTTTTCGCGCCGCGCCCCGCGGAGCGCGGCGCGCTGGTCCTCTTCGCGCCCTTGCGCCGCCACCCTGGAGAAGGGCCGCTCTTTGGAAGCGTAATATTGGGGCCCAACTCTGCTCAAGAGCTTTCGAAGAGCACCTTTTTGAGCGGAGGCGGGTCCCGAACATCCTGCCCCCGAGGGGTTGAAACACTTTGGGGCCCGCCTCCGCACAGGAGCGTTCGCAGAGAAGCCTCTGAGCGGAGGCGGGCCCCATAGCTGCAGCCCCGCGAGCCCTGACTACCTGCCAGACCACCCCAACCCCCAATCTAACATGAACATCCAAGTTTCGGATTGGGGGGGATACGGGTTCCACATGTGTTGGTTTTTCCGATGTTCCCCGACCCCCCCACTGGAAATCGAGGGCTGGGGTGGTTTGGTGGACGGTGACAGATAACAGGGCATATGTCGACCCCATATCCCAGACATCGTCGGGTTTTCGAATGGAACACAAATTTGTGCCCCAATTCTGGGATACACGATGGGGGGCGTCCATCCTCGATAGTGGTGCGGCCGAATCGCCCCCTTGGGGTGTATCCCAGGGTTTCCCCCTTGTTCGGAGCGGCCGAACTTTTCCGGCGACGCTCGGGGATCGGGGGAGAAAAATCACCTGCGAGCACATGGCCCCCCACGGGCCTGGGACTTCTGCAGCGCCGCCAGGCACGCGCGCTGCACCTGCCGCAGCCACTCCAGCGCCTCGCCCTCCGAGAGTCTCGTGGCCTCCCCGCGGTGGTGCGCGCGCGCGGCGCTCCTCAACGAGAGGGCTCATGCAGGCGAGGAGGGACCGAGGCCGCGCTAACGGCGATACTGCTTGACGGTGGGTGGTGCTGGGAACTGGATTGCAGGAAACCACGAGCCACGCTTCCCTACATCTCCAACGTGGGAACGTATCGAACGAAAACGGCACAGCGAAGTGTAGGAAAGCACGAGCCCCGCGCTCCCACAATACCGAAACCTACATCGCCGTTGCCTACATCGCCGTTAGCGTGTCTACGGAGGGAGGAAGGCACACCAATCGGAAGCTCGGCATACAGTAGGAGCTCGACCACAGGAAACCTTCCACAAGACCCAACCCTGAGACCCCAGCACGTCCATCGATTTCTGGTTTTTGAGCGTCACACGCTTTCCACGGCAAAACCGTCCACGCATCCTGGAGGCAAGCAGGATGTGTCTTGGCATGGGCTTCCACTGTACCCAATCGGAAGAAGGCACACAAATACAGGTATCGCCCCTGGGCCATCCCCCGGCGATCTTCGGACCCGGGTCAATCCAGACCCGGGTCAGTCAGGTCTTGAAGAATCCTGCAAGATCCTGCAAAATCCTGTACCCATACCCGGGTCAATGCAAAGGGTCCTGAAAGGTCCTGCAGGATCCTGCACCCAAACCCGGGTCAATGCGACCCTGGCCCTGCAGGATCCTGCAAGGTCGGGCGCTCTGGCTGACCCCCGTTTGCATCGCAAGGACCGCCAGCACGCCGCCAGGCACCGCTACGGGCGTGCGAGAGCGCCGTCGGGGCGGTGCTCGGGCAATCGCCGCCACAGGCACGCCAACACCTCACCGTTCAACGCCTGCACCGACATCGCCACCAATGCTGCCATAACCGCCACGAAGTCAGACACCACCACCGCAGCCACTACCACCGTCAGCACTGGGACCACCAGGACCACAACCGCCATCACCACCAACACTGCAACAACCAAACAGAACACCCCTCACGCTCGTGTGCTGATGCTGCGATGCTGCCAGGTGCCACCAGGCGAGTAACAAGTCCATCAAACCTTGAGGCGGGGACATCCCCCCCACACATACGCTCTCAGTACTTACTTTCCGTGTTTCCTGTTTGCACGTTTCGACATTGGGCGGAAAGGGGAGGGGAGGGGAGGGGAGGTGTCTGGCTCCGGACCTCTGCTGAATGCGCCTGTTTGCAGCAGTGCGCCCCATAGGGGAGACTCCACCTGCTCGAAACAGGTGCCAAAAAAAAGCCAAGATCTACTCCATGGGGTGGGGGAGGAGGGGGGGCCAAGGGCTCGCGCCGATCGGCAAAACAATGACTAAGAAAAAGATCACCTCTGGTTGGCACCCGCCCACCCAAACCCCCTCCTCCTCCTCCTCCTCCTCCTCCTCCTCCTCCTCCTCCTCCTCCTCCTCCTCCTCCTCCCCGCCTCCTGATCCTGCCCCCAGCCCGTCCCTCTCCGCTGCTTCGTGCAAGAGGCAGAGCAGACTCGGACCCATGCAGCGCGGGCCAGACGGAGCCGAGCTCACGATGCAGCTGGCTCGGATCCCTGGCACGTGGCAGGATGGAACATGATCGCACCCTCGCCAACGAACACTGCCTGGGCCCTAAAGGAGCCTAAACGATCGGCCTTCACCAAGAAGCAAGCATCGGCGGCAAGTGAGAAGGCGAATGCCTTCTCAGAAGGCTCGGAAGTCCCCAGGCCTTCTGAGAAGGTTTCTATGCCTTCCCCGAAGACATAAACAACTTCTCAGAAGGCGCGAGGGCTTCTCAGAAGCCCCCCCGCCTTCTAAGAGGGCCTTCTCCTTCTCAGTTCCACCCCTCGTTCGCCGCCGAAAGCAGACCCTCGAAACAGCGGCTCTGCGCTACATCAAGACTGCAAGGGCGCGCTGGCGTGGAACGCTGACGACGTGGAGAGGCGCCTCACGGCCCCACGACATGAAACATTTGGAAGGCGACCACGACATCTGACATTTGGAAGGCGAGAGGTGTACCGCAAGATCGAGCGCGCATTCTTCTGTGGTGACTCATGGGAGGCTCCTGTATCACCTCTGTTGGCCCTTGCAACTCGACGCCAAATCGACGCCAACCCACGCTAGTCGGAGCTAATCGACGCTAAATCGGCGAGATCTAATCGATTACCAGGCGCTCAACGACGCCAGTGCGCGCTCAAGACATAATTACGAGGGTGCATAAGGCTCCCATGATTTGCTACCGAAGCTTTCGTTGAGCCTCGGAGATGGCACACAGATGGCTCCAGATCAGACAAACACCGTTGACGCCGACTATCGTGAGGTTGCGAGTGCGCTTTGTTGGGCCCCATCCCGCACGTCGCACGCTCCTCACCAACGCCCAAACAGTGCGCCTGCTGACGCGAGATTTGCCTTCTCGGGCACGCTCTGCACTGGCAATTTCGATGGAGAAAGCGAGCTAGTCAATACACCCGGGCCAACTTTCGATCATGCTGCTGGTCAACTGCTTGACCGTCTATTGAGATTGCGCAGCAAGTGAGGGCATGGAGTCAGGGAAACACGCTGAAACACGCTTGGTTCGCCAATCTAGACGGTGGCGGGCTTGTACGTTCGTGTGCCTGTCCTTGACTCACCTTTCTAAGTCCATGCCTCTCTCTCTCTCTCTCGAGCAGTCAAAACACACGTCCACCGTGATGCGCTCAGAACACCTGTTCGGCTAGATACAGTGCTCAGGGCATGAGGCACATAGCAACATAAACATATCACCCAAGGGAGAGGATGGATGAGGAAAGGGGACGGGAGGGGAAGAGGAGGAAAGGAGGACGAGGATTGAATGAAGAAGGAAAAGGCAAATGACGACGACGGAGGACGGAGGAGGAGGGACAATGCCAAGAACGAGTAGGATTATCAATGCCGAAAGGAAACGCGCGAGCTGCAGGATGAGTCCGCTGCTGTGCGCGGACCCCCCCACACGCCGAGAGATGCCGCCTGCCCACCTCGCCGACCCTGGCGGCACCCCGGGGGAAACAAAAAGGTACCGATACAGCTACAGTAGGAGCTCGACCACGAGAAGCCGTCCACGAGGAACGCAGCCCTGAGACCCCAGGACGTGCCCGACTTAACTGTACTCCCCATAGCCAGGCCGTGGCGACGAGGGCACTACAGGGTGAGCAGCGGCAGCGGCATCGGCTTCTTCTGCTGAAGCCCAATATTCGGGGGGAGCGAAAGGGGGGGATAGCAAAGGGTAGGGTAGAAAATCACGCTCACTTAGCTAGTTTCCCCGGCGCCTCCCGGCGCCAGGAGGCGCCCATGTATCGAGAACTGGGCACGGCGGCGGGGCCGCAACCCGTTACATGCAGCAGATTTCGTACCCCCCCTTCTTTCTTTTCGCTGGGCCCGACATGCGAGCGTTTTTCGAACGAGGTTGGCCAGCGAACGTGGCAACGGATGGGCCGAAGGGGCAAGGATGCAAGGGTACCCTTGGGAAGGTTGCCCATTCCTCTTTTGTGCCTTTGACTGTAGGGGGCACTGTCCAGGGCACTGGCCCAAGGAGGGGAACATCGAACTGGACTCGGCGACCGATGAATCGGCGATAGGCCCAAGATAGCGAACCCGCATGTTCCTGGGCAGGGTGTGCTATCGGGCCCCTTTCGGCGACGAGTGGGCGATTGGGGGTCGGTGCATCCCCCCCCTTGCCTGCCCCCCACTTGACGTTGCACCTGACCTCGTCCGCAACGTCCTCGCCCTCCTGATTCGGCGGCGAGCAAGCTGGAAGTGAGAAAGAGGAGGCCTTCTCAGAAGGCGGCGGGGCTTTTCAGAAGCTCTCTGGCCTTCTGAGAAGTGTTCTGCGTCCTCCAGGATGGCTTGGGAAACTTCTCAGAGGGCCCCAGGGCCGCGCTAACGGCGATGTTGGCTAACACGATGTTGGGAACCCGATGTTTGTGACACCGAGCTCGCGTAGAACAAAGTGTAGGAAATCACGAACCACATTTTCCTACATTTCAAATGCGCGAATGTATCGATCGAGAACGACGCAGCGAACTGTGGGAAAGCACTAACCACGATGTCCTACGATTGGTATGGCCACGACCCACTCCCACCTACAATGCCGAAGCCTGCATCGCCGTTACCTACATTGCCGTTAGCGCGTCTACGGGGGCTGGAGGCCTTCCGATCCTTCGGAGAAGGCCCGGCCCGTCGCACCTCCCCCCCCCCCGCGCGCCGCAGACTGATCATACCGGCCCCGGCCGCACCCCGAGGGCCGCCGCGGAGCGGGGGCCTGCGCGTGCTTCAGCAGCAGGAAGGGCGAGCACAGCGCCAACTCCCTCAGCCTCACGGCCCGCCACAGGAGCGCCTCCTCGCCGGCCTCTGCGCAGGGCGGGGGCGCGCTCGAAAAGGCGCAGCGGCCCAGCCACGCACGTGCCTAGACGTCTGGCGGCTGGAGCAAGTTCGAAAACTTCGCCGTCGTGGGTCTTTGGAGGCCGACTTCGGGCCCCGTGGCCGTCAAGAACGAAGCAGGACGAACACCAGGCCCCAGGGAAGGGGCCGACGGGTCCAGGGGGCTCGTGTCCCAAATGAGCCACAGGATGCCTGGCTTCTGAAAGGTGTCGTCCTTACGTTCTGCCTCGGAAGCAAAATGCCTCCCACATCTGGCTACACGTGTCTGCAGGCAGCGCGGTCCATCGTCCTGGCCGGCGAGCTGGGCGGCGGCGTATAGGAGTGCACGGCGGGCCGTGGGCCTGGCAGGAAGTATCCTTTGCGACGTGATCGGCACAATTCTACGGCGCCCCGCTTGCGACCTGTCTTTTGCCCCGTCTGAGGTGAGAAAAGGAAGCGAAGGGGGGAGGGCGCTCACCACTTCCGCTTGCGCCCATTGCTTTTCACGCGTGAACAGCTGAGGAAAAGCACATGGGCATAGAAGCACTCGTGGACATCGCGAAGTCGAGAAGAAGACCAGGCGTGACAATATGGGCAATACATATTGTTCACGCGAAATGGGGCAACATATGTGGCACCATCTGGGTTGTGCAATCGATGTTGTGCATTATTATGGTGCAATCTAGGTTGTACACTAGAAAGGTGTGCAACATAAATGGGGCACTCTATGTGGTGCAACGTACGTGGTGCAATTCACAATGCCGAAGTTGACTTTGTCAACTCCACTGCTCGCGCAATCATCTCACCAACCCGCAATTTGGTTTGCAAAACCCATGCGGCGGCGACTGCGATGACTGCTCGGTGCTGGCTGGCGCATCGCCGCGGCCGCGCTAGCGCGCATGCTCGCGCGCGCAGCTGCCAACTAGTTTGGCGCGACCGACGCGGCCGCGGTGGCGCTGACCGCTCTTTAATGCAAGCTGGCGACGTGGACGGGCACGGTATCATGGCAACATCGGCAACGGTAGACGCGATGATGAATACAGAGATGCTGGTGGCAATGGTGGAAGATGCCGACGACGATGACGGCGTCCTTGCGTCGGTGATGAAGGATTTGAACAGAGTTCGACATGCGAGCGCGGAAGACGCGCGAGAACGGCCCGCATTGTACTATCTGACACGGATCGTGCCCCCCCCCCGGCACGCGCGCAAGGGCGTTCGAATAATTTCGACATGCGGCGCGAGAGGTCCGTTTGGCAATATCTAGTGAGTTGAACCACAGATGGTATTCTTAAGAATTCTCAAGACCGCGAGCGCAGGCTTTTTTTGTGAAACTGGTTTTGCACACTCATGTGTTTTATATGTGTTCGGGGCACTTGATTCTGAAATCCTTACGACACGTACGGCTTTTGACGGAGTTCGACATGCGCGCGCGACGACGCGCGCGTGTGCACGTCGCCCCGTTTTTTGCAAGGGGTTCTTGCGACAACACGCACGCAAGGGCGTTTTTGTGATTCGGACATGTGCGTGCGCGAGGCCGGAGTGGTAGCATGTTCTGAACATGTTGAATCGATGGTTTTCCCGAGAATTCGAAAGAACGCGGGCGCATGCGTTTTTGAAAATTCCTGTTGCGAAGACACGTGTTCTTTATGTGTTTCCCGGACGTTCGATTCTGAAATCCTTACGACACCTTAGTTTTTTGAGTGATTGCGGCATGCGCGTACGACGACGCGCGCGTGTGCACTCCGTCCCATATTCTGCAAGTGTTTTTGAAAACTGACGAGTTTTGATGAACGGGCGTGCGCGCATATTTTCTTGTGCAGAAGATGCGGAAGGGGGAGCGATACCGGTTTGGCTGGGACGATACGAACTCATATTTGGGAGCAGGCCCGAAGGGGGCCCCAAACGGCCCCTTTAAGGCCCTTTTTTTCTTCACCCCCACATTGGGGTCACCCCCTATTACCACTTGCCCGACTCGGGACGGAAGCGCCGAGCGCACCTTTTGCAAGCAAAGGGGGGCTGCCGATGGAAGACGCCTGCGGTGAATCACCGCCGCCCCCTGCCATTTGGAATCGCCCATGTGGCCGGACGTTGCAGCAAGAGCTCTGTCAGGCTATCAGGCCATGTGTTCCCCCAACCATTGTAGAAACCTTTTGGGGGACACTTGGGGGAGGATGGCGGCGAAGATCATGAGGAGGAGGGGGCATCTGGGGAGCCTCTGGGGGCACTCTTGGTGCCTCCTGGGAGCTTCCTGGGAACCTCCTGGAGGCATCTTGGGGGCCTCCTTGGGCCTCTTGTGAGCTTTGGGAGCTTCTCGGGAACCTCTAAAGCGTCTAAAAGCATTCCTGGCCTGCCTGACGCCGTCGGAAGCCGCCTTGGAGGCCTCTCTTCTTTGGCCGTCTTGGGCCATCTTGGAACCATCCTAGGCCGTCTTGGTGGCCTCCTGGCCCGTCTGACGCCCTCGGAAGTTGTCTTGAGGGCCTCTCTGGGCCGACTTGGGGCCTCTTGGGGTGTTCCAGGGCCGTGTTGGAGGCCACCTAAGCGTTTTGCATGCTTCTTGGGCGGTCTTGGGGCCCTCTTGGGGCCGTCTTGGGGGCCTCTTGAGCCGTTCTGGGGCCATCTTGGAGGCCTCTTAGGCGATATTGGGGCGATCCTTCGGGGCTCTTTGGCCGTCTCGGGCCGTCAGGAGGCCGAAAAGAAGCACATGCCAAAATCCTTCAAAAACCTCAGGACAATCAATGACGTTGGCATCTTCGGGCCTTCCTGAAGGCCCTCTTGGGGCCTTCTTGGGGGCCGCTTGGGCCGTTCTGAGGCCATCTTGGACGCCTCTTGGGCGACCTTGGGGCGATCATTCGGAGCTCTTGGGCCGTCTCTGGCCGTCGGAAGGCCGAAACGAACCGACCCAAATCCGTCAAAAACCCAAGGACAATCAATAACTTTGGCCTCGTCGGACCTTCCTGGTCGACCTCTTGGAGGCCCCTTGGACCAATGGACCGTCTTGGAAGCCTCTTGGGGGCGTCTTTGGCCGTCTTGGGCCATCTTGAGGCCATATTGGGCCGACTTCGGGGCTTCTTGGACCATCTTGGGCCGTCTCGGAGGCCATCTTGGACCATCTTCGGCAAACTTGGAGGCCATCTTGGGCCATCTTGGCCCTCTTGGAGGCTATCGTGGGCCGTCTTCGGGGATTGTTTCTAGACGTTGAGGTTATTTCCGGTCCCTTCCGGGTGGCCGGCGGGACGGGCCGAAGCCCCAGGGGGAGCTCTCTTGGAAAAAAAAACCAAACCCAAACCAATAGGATCTAGCACGCTGGGCACCCCTGAGGCAAGACCACAGGGGGCGGCGGATCCAGTGGCAGTCGGCCCATCCCGCCACCGCGTCTGGGTCTTGGACAGGAGGCCTCTCTCTTGGGAGGCCTATTGGAGATCTCGGGCCTAGTGGGAGTTTCTTGGCGGCCAGGGCAACTTGGAGTCCTCAGGGGGCCTCTTGGCGGTCTGCTGTCGACTTGGGACACCCCCCAATACCACCCGCCCAACCAAAATCGTCCCAGTGGCTTCTGGCAAACCAGCCAGCCCTCCAGGCCCGGCGGGCGAACCATAGAGTAGCCTCCTCCGTCCCCCAGGACGTCCAACTGGAGGAGGATGAGGAGAAGGAGGAGGAGGAGGAGGACGACGAGGAGGAGGTCGGCCCTGCCTGGCCTCAAAAGCGGTCCCGAGAAACCTCCAGGACGGCTCAAGGTGGCCCCGAGGTGGCCACGAGATGGATCAAAATGGTCCAGGATGGCCCCAAGACGGCCCAGGATGGCCTCAACGCGGCCCAAGGGGCCCCCAAGACGCCCCAAGATGGCTCGAAGAGGAATCCCAGAAAGGCCTGAAGAGGCCAAATTCGCTTGCTTCAATGATTGTTTCGGTCTCCGTTTCTCGGGTTTCGGACATCCTAAGACAGCCCCAGCAGCCTCCAAGATACCCCCGAAAGGGCCCAAGAAACCCAGAGAAGTTCCCAAAAGGCCCCCAAGACGGCCCCAAGATGGCCCAAGAGACCTCCATGACAGCCCTAAAGCACTCCAAGAGAGCCCCGTAACGGCTCAGAGATGCCCCAGACGGCGTTCGACTGTGCCAGACTGCTTAAGAGAGGCCCTACAATGGCCCAGGTGCTCCCAAGAGGCCCCCCCAGAGGCCGCAGGAGGCCCTCCAGAGGCCCCAGCGAGACCCCTAGCAGGCCCAAGACGGCCCAAAGAGGGCGCCTTCTCTTCCTCCTCCTCTTGCTCCTCCTCCTCCTCCTCCTTCTCCTTCTTCTCTTCATCATACCCCATTTCCTCCTCCACGAATTTCCACAAGGGGTTTTCATAGCGGCTCTGGGAAACTACTTGGCCAGACTCTGGCCCAACGTTTTGTCTCATAGATAATTCGGGCAAGGGGCGGCGGTGACTTGCTGTGGGTGTCTTCGACCATGCAACATCTAGCAATACCGGCAGCAATCGTTGCCATGTCGACACTGACTATAGTCGGAGTGCTCGCGCTGGTGGTGGTGGTTGACGTGGTGGTGGTGGTGGTACAAGTGGTTCTTGCTGTGGTGTCAATCGTAGGTGTCATGGTGGCGCGAATGACGGTTGCAATCGATATCGGCACTGGTGCTGAAACTGTGAGCGCTTTGGGCACCGATTGTCGTTGACAAGTAGGAGCGCTTTTCTTTCTTCGCGGCGATAACGGGCATTATGGGGGGGCGCGGGGGTGTATAACGGATCGCCCCCTTCCCCCCGCCGTGCGGTTCCAGCGCCAACACAGCGCCCGCGCGCATGACGATAACGAGCGACGAGCGACGACGACGACGACGACGATGACGACGACGACGGCGACGACGACGAACGAGGCCGACGACGACGACGACGAAGACGACGAGCGACCACGACGACGACGACGACGACGACGACGACGACGACGAGAGCGACGAGCGACCACGACGACGAAGACGACCACGATGACGACGACGACGACGACGAGCGACGACGACGACGACAACGACGACGACGACGACGAGCGACGACGACGACTGACAACGAAGGGCGACGAGGAGTTGTGGCGAGAACATGCCTGCGAAGGCGTCGTTGTCTCCACGTGGCGTAGAAAAGGTCTGCTCCTTACCTTCCTCCTCCACTCCCGTCGTCGTCGTCGGTATCGTCGTCGTCCTTCTCCTCCTATTGCTCTCTCTCCTGCGAACACCACAAGGGCCTGGGAGCACTGCAACTTGTCCACGACCACCGCCCCTGTGCGGATCTCTGTGCGGCTCCCTATAAAGACCCCTCTGGGGAACCATATGCGCACGGCGGCAGTGCCGGGGGGGCACTGGGGGCCGGAGCGTTACGTCATGGGGGGGGGGGGGGGGGGGCACAACGCGCGTTATGGCCTAAGCAATAAAGAACTACGCTCTAGGGTAGAAGGTAGTGATGGTTGCAGCGCCAGTGGCAGTGATGATCGCACTTGCCACATCAAGGAGGACGATCTCCCGGGCGTGGCGGGGCGGAAGTGGGGAATGTGTTTTGATGTTCCTTCCCACCCCCCTTGCGTTTCAACCTTTACAATGACACACTGCCCGCTGCCTTCTGTCTGACAACCTCGCTACACACGCCCCGTCGTGCTATCGCGTTGAGTGTTCGCCCCGCCGGGTCGCGTGGGGCCGCCTGCTGGAAGCACCATCTCAAGACACGGCACTGGGCGAGGCTCGGCACCCCGACCAAAGAAGAAGGTGAGCGTTTTCTTACTCGGCGCTTCGACATTGGGCGGAATGGGGGGAGAGGGGAGGGGGGCGGTCTGGTTCCAGACCTCTGCTTAATGCGACTGTGCTGCTGCAGTGCGTCCCATCGGGTGAGGCTCCGCCCGCTCGAAACAGGCGCCAAAAACAGTCAGGATCTACTCCAGGAGAGGGGGGGGGCGAGGGGGGGGGGGCGCAAGGGCCCGCGCCGATCGGCAAAACAATGAACAAAAAAAACGATCACCAGACGACTGGCTTGTCTGGGCGCCTGCAGCGCTTCGCGCTGGCCCGCCCACAGCGCGTTGGCTTCCGCGCAGGTGGTCTGCGCCAGGGCGTGCACCTGCCGCCAGCCGACGGCAGCAAGGGGGCGCAGTGGAGCGGGGGCGGGGGATGGAGGACCGAGGCTGTTGCAGTGGAGGCCAGTCCACAAGAAACCCTGAGACCCCAGGACGGCCATTGATTTCTCGTGTGGGAGCGTCGCGCTTTCCACAGCAAAACCATCGAATCCCAAGAAACCCAGGGCACACTGGAGGCGAGCTGGGTGTTTCTTGGCATGGGCCTCAACTGTAACACTCTGTGCCTCTTCTTGGGCGGAAAAGGGACCAGGTGGGGTGGGGATGGTGGAGAAGGGTATCTCGGGAAGTGCAAAGGGGGAGGGCGTGGGGCGGGAGTACGGATGGGAAGAGGAGGATGACCGATCAACCGATCGGCTTCCGTTCCTGGCTTGACTGGTGCCCAGAATGCTTGCGAAGCCAATCACTCCGAAGATGAGGCTGCCGATGATGGTGATGGGGAAGAGGTGGATGTGCAGGTTCTGCCCTTGACCCTCGAGGCTCGAGAAGGTTGTACTTTATATCTACACGTATGTGCATTATATATATATATATATGTATGTGTGTGTGTGCTGGAGATTGGGGGGTGAGATCGCAATGGAACGGAGACACCCAATCGGGAAATCGTTTCGTTCGTTCGTGTCGTGCGTGCGGGCGAGGCGATGAACCGCCGTTGCTAGCGAAATCAAGACAAATGATTCTCCCCCGCCCGCCCGTCTGGCGGTGGCTCGCGGTGTCCCGCGGTGTCCCGTAGTATCCCGTGGTGTCCGCCGCTGCTAGGGCGAAGTGAAGACAAATGATTCTCCCCAGCCCGCTCGTCCCGCGATGGCTTACTTGCGGTGTCCCGCGGTGTCCCGTGGTGTTCCATGGTGTCCGCCGTTGCTAGTTAGGGCGAAGTCAAAACAAATGATTCTCCCCCGCCCGCCCGTCCGGCGGTGGCTCGAGGGGTCCCGCGGTGTCCCGTGGTATCCCGTGGTGTCCGCCGTTGCTAGTTAGGGCGAAGTCAAGACAACTTATTCTCCCCCGCCCGCTCGTCCGTCCGTCCGTCCGGCGGTGGCTCGCGGTGTCCCGCGGTGTCCCGAAGTGTCCCGTGATGTCAAGTGGTGTCCCGTGGTGTCCCGTTGATTGAGATCGGAAATGAGATCGACAGTGAGATCGATAGTGAGACCGATGTGGTGTCCCGAGGTGTCCCGTGGTGTCCTATGGTGTCCCGTTGAATGAGATCGATAGTGCGATCGATAATGAGACCGATAATGAGATCGAGAGGTGTCCCGCGGTGTCCCGTGGTGTCCCGCGGTGGCCCGCGGTGTCCCATGGTGTCCCGTTGAGTGAATCGACAAGGTGTCCCGTGGTGGCCCGTGGTGTCCCGTTGAGTGAGATCGATAGTGAGATCGGTTGAGTCAGATGTCGGTTACCCCCCCTCCCCCCACAACAACCTCCTTATCACCCGAAGGGTGGCCGTATAGGTATATCAAATGTTCGACAATTTTCGGGCGGTGATTGAATGTCTGTGGGCTCTCTGAAGGCCTCTGGAGGTCTCCAGGCACCCCATGGAGACTTCCAGAGCTCAAGATCCAGGGCGGAAGCGAAACATACCAGAATGGGAGGAAGAAGAGGGAAAAACAGCAAGAGTTGAGCCGGGCAGGGTCGAGCCGAGTTGACATGTGACCACGCCTGAACGTGCGCCTCATTTGGAAGCTGGGCGAGGGCTGGAAAATCCGTGGCTGCTAAAACGTACTTCCTGGAAGGAAAAAACAAATTCCCGGAATCAAGCTCAACGCACTAAATAATAAACGGGCTGCATCCCGGAATACCAAAAAACAATTTCCCAGAACTCCGTTTTAGCAGCCACGGGACTGCCAGCCGTCGCCCTTCTTCGGACTGATGCTGACCGTCTGTTTGCACTGGGTCTTGAGCTTCTGGTGGGCGGGCGCCGAAGCCGAGGCGAAGGCCAGGGCTGTGCTGAGGCTGACGCGAGCTGCTCCGAGAGCGGGCTGAACCTGAGCCTGAATCCGATCAGGAGAACGAGTTGGTCTGAGCTGCACCTGGGTTTGAGAGTGAGCCTGGGCCATGGCTAAGATGAGCCGAGCTGCTCTGAAGCTGACTACCTACCAGACCACCCCCACCCAACCCGAAGACCCGAATTTCGGGTTGGGGGGGGGTACGGGCTTCATGTGTTTTTTCAAAGTTCCCCGAGCCCCCCCACTGGAAATGGAGTGCAAATCGGGGCCTTCGGGTTGGGTTGGGGTGGTTTGGTGGGCGGTGAGAGTCCGAGCAGGAGAGCGAGTTGGTCTGAGATGCACCTGGGTTTGAGTCAGCCTGGGCCGGGGCTAAGATTAGGTCGGGCATGTCCCCCTACAGGCGGATTTTGGACGAAAATCAAAAATACTCAAACAAACAAAACACATACTCGAAAATAATCAAAAATCA
Organism: Prorocentrum cordatum; assembly: GCA_963575745.1. Lineage (NCBI taxonomy): Eukaryota > Dinophyceae > Prorocentrales > Prorocentraceae > Prorocentrum > Prorocentrum cordatum. Next base: position 320,281 of record CAUYUJ010012303.1, on the reverse strand, counting down.
AATAAAAAATCGGACCCATACTATATTGTAAAACTATGTTTGAATACTCATCCTGTAGTGGGACACGCCCGACTTAAGGCTAAGATGAGCCGAACTGCTCTGAAGCTCGTCGAGGGTTTGTCTCAGCTCGGCCGAACCGAGCCTAAACTGCGCCTGAGTCTGTCATGAGCTCAAACCTGCTGAGACTGAGCTTTCCTTGGTATTGTAGCTGGATCACTCCTTTGAACATGCTCGAGCCTGAGCTGGGCTGGCTCCGCTTCTGAATCTGGGCCGCGCCGAGCCCGAGCCTCGCCTAGAGCCCGAGCAGCTGAAGCTGAGGCACGGGGGCACGGAGACCGACCCGGAGCTCTAGCGGCTATTTCCGTGGAGGCGCTATTGGGAAGAAGAGCAGAAAAAGGACTTGCGGACCGCCCACAGCTGAGGAGAAGGAGGAGGTGTGGAGGAGTGGGAGCCGCCCCTGTGGCTCTACGAGGAGATCAACCATCGTGTCGGGAGGAAGGGGTAGGGAAGATGGAGGGCATGAGCAATAGCATTCGGATGTAATGAGCGATACCTTCGGCCGCCTACGGGTAAGGATATCCTCGTTTCTCCTTGTCCCATCCTCCCAACCCGAAGATTGTCTTCCTGAGTCTAGAGCCCGACAATGAATGACACATGACACCCAGGCGATAAGTGAGCCCCCATCCCAGTGGCCTGCGCCAGGTCGAAATCAGCTTCGACGGGCAAGTCGTCCACCTGATCCGGCTTTCGTGCGCTGGCGGAGGGGTCTTTCACCCTTCATCGAGCGAAGAGGGGCTACATGTCGAGAGGAATCAGGAAGGCGCATCAGAACCAACAAAAGCAAACCTCCTGGCTGGATCTAAGAATCTTCAGACCCATCAGAAACACCACCTTGACTGGCGCTTCGAGTGATGCCGGGCCATGGCGACGAGGCCCCAATGAGGAGCAACATCAAAATCACTCTCCTGCTAGGGGTCTGAATGGCGTTCGGAGTAGAGAGCAGATGCGGAGGCTCTTGGAAGGACCCCGCAAAGCTCTTAAGCTGGGATCGGGGCGTCCCTCGCAACGCCTGCGGGCATGGAAGCTCCCAGACCCTGGAGGTCTGTGGAGGCTTCGTTCCTGGAAGGCCACCCAGTCGTCACGGACTTGCAGCCATCCGCAATCCTCCGCAATTCCTGTGTGCCACACCTGTGGGGAGGCTCTTGGAGGCCCCCGTCGATAACCGAGCCACACGGTGGGCCCCCAAGGCCTGGGCGGCTCGCTGGAGCCCAGTGAGGCCCATGCCGGAGGCCACAAAGTCGCGCTTCCAGCCAAGATCTCCGACAATCCGCTTGCGCCGCTCCCTCAGGGAGGCCTCCTCCTCCTCCTGCTCCTCCTTCTCCACCTCCTCCTCCCCCTCCAGCTCATTTCGCGGAAAAGACTGCCTCTTCCTCCTCCTCCTGCTCCTCCTCCTCCTCCTCCTCCTCATCTTCCAGCCTCTTTCACGGAAGAGACTCGAGGGAGACCTGGAAGGCCTCTGTGGGCACTCGGAAGATTCCGAGGGCCACTGGAAGGCCCACGAGTCCCTTGGAGACCTCCTGAACGTCCCAAGCTATTGCCTTGAGGCCCTCTGGGATCAAGGATTGGCGGTGACAACCAATCGGACCCTATCCCTTCGCGCAACCACTGCCAGCATGGGACCCCCAGCCGCCCAACACTAGCACTAGAGGGCATGGTGGTGGTCTAGATTATCAATGTTTGAAGTTCGCGCTGCGCGAGTGGCGATGAATGGTTACCTTCGCGCCTGTGCGCCGCCCTCTGGAGAATTTACGCCAATTGGCCCATGATTACCTATCGGCCTTGGGCGACTTTGGGTGATCTTCGGCGATCTGTGGCGGTCCTCCGCGGTCTCCGGAGGTCTTCTGCGCGAAACTCTGCTGTTGCTGACCACTGACCGATGGCAGACTGGCGACAATGCCACCTTGTGCCCCTCAAGCACTCGTTTCTGTCGGCCAGAGGAACGCTCGCCGCCAGCAGAACTCGACGTCCGCCGCCAGGTCGTCTGCGGGAAATTTGGACGACTGCGTTGGGCAACAGTAGCCCTGGCAAAGGTCACCTTTAGTGCGCTGCTTCAGCGGGGGTGCGGGCAGGCCAAATCTGGAGACTCGTCGCAGGCGTCTGCGGGAATGCGAAGACGGAATGAGGGAAGAGCACAGTCCTCTCCATCCTCCTCCTCCTCCTCCTCCTCCTCCTCCTCCTCCTCCTCCTGCTCCTGCTCCTCCTCCTCCTCCTCATCCTCCTCCTCCTCCTCCTCCCCCCATCCCTGTTCCTCCTCCTCCCCCTCCTTCCGCCTCACGCTCCCTCATCCTGTGTTTCCTCTTTGCTCCTGCTAATCCCCCCCTCTGTTTGCTTCTCTTCCGAATTCCTTCTCCTCCTAATCCTCCTCCTCCTCCTCCTCCTCCTCCTCCTCCTCCTCCCCCTCCTCCTCCTCTCCCTCCTCCTCCTCCTCCTCCTCCTCCTCCTCCTCCTCCTCCTCCTGCTCCTGCTCCTGCTCCTGCTCCTCCTCCTCCTCCCTCCTCCTCCTCCTCCTCCTCCTCCTCCTCCTCTCCTCCTCCTCCTCCTCCTCCCCCCATCCCTGTTCCTCCTCCTCCCCCTCCTCCTCCTCCCCTCCTTCTTCTCCTCCTCCTCCTCCTCCTCCTCCTCCTCTTCCTCATGTTTTGTCCTTTTCCCCCCCGCGCGCACCCGCGGTCCCACGCGCCCCCGAGCCGCGACGCGAGCGCAGGGCGCGCCAAGGGCGCGCCAAGTGCGCGCCCAGCGCTGTGGTCGCGGAGGCCCCTGGGTACGGTGGGGGCATTGGACAAGAAATCCTTAGACAAGGAATCCAGGGTCTGGAAGCCAGTGGGATTCCAATCGCGGATCGGCCATGGATATCGCCGCCGCCCTAATCAGAGAAAGAATCCTGCAGGGTCTGCAGCCTCCAAGGCGGAGTACTTAACCAACGCCTCCACCGTACCGCCAGGGGTCCACGCTTCAGTTTGAGAAGAGGGGAGGGGAGGAACAAGTGGCTGCAATACCATCCTACACCCTGAGGCCCAGCAAGAGAGGGGGATGGGAGGGGGAGGGAGAGGCGCGCCCATCGCCCCTTCAACCACATTCATGTAGATGTGGTCGCGTGCCAGCGCGTCGTACATGTAGTGGTTCTGGCACCCACGTTGGCCGCGTCTCTTGAACCATATTCTCGATGGTGCACGACCACCTCACTCAACGTCGTATTACTCAGCCCATGTTCTTCAAGTACCTCCTGACCATGTCCATCTCGGTGATCCGCAACTGCGCTACATGTCGGCGGCCTCGTGTGGCTGCAAATCTACAGACGTCCGCCAGAAATCGGTCACGGTCTTCTGGGATCAGAGGGTCGTGCCAGACCAGGAGGACGCGCAACCAATAGGCCACGTTTGCTGCGTCAACCGCTTGCTGTAGGGCGTCGGCGTCCACCACGTATCGGTACGCTGTAGACCACCTGCCGTCGTAGCTGATGACAACGGGCTCTTGTATTGCTGTGCCTCCGTCCTCGCGGTGGACGGTATCGGGTTCGTGTTCGGTGTGCACCCGTCGAAGATACGTACTGACATCGGGTCAATTTCTGTTGGTGTCTGTTGGGCGAACCGTCCTGCGCTGGGCGTCCAGCG
>CAUYUJ010012303.1:304113-311613 GCA_963575745.1 Prorocentrum cordatum | reverse complement strand
CTTTGGAGAAACCTGATCAGCGACGATCGTGCTGGTTTGGTGGCCCTCTCGACGGGGGGTGGGAGGGTGATCCTCGATCCCTGACTCCTCCTCCTCCTCCTCCTCCTCCTCCTCCTCCTCCTGCTCCTCCTCCTCCTCCTGCTCCTCCTCCTCTCCTCCTCCTCCGCCTCCTCCTCCTCCTCCTCCTCCTCCTCCTCCTCCTCCTGGGGGTACCCAGGGGTCCGCTCGCTGCCTCGTCCTGGCCGCCGCTGCCACGGGCCCTGGGTGGGCCGGGGTCGGCGGCCTCGTCCTCGAAGAGCCCGTCCAGGCCCCCGCCGCGGACGAGGGAGGCGAGGCCCCCGCTCTCGGCCTGGCGGCGGGGCGGGGCGGAGGGAGCGAGGGGTGCGGGGGGGAGGGGGAGAAGGAGGAGAAGGAGGAGGAGGAGGAGGAGGAGGAGGAGGAGGAGGAGGAGCAGGAGGGGGAGAACGAGGAGGAGGAGGAGCAGGAGGAGGAGGAGGATGAAAAAGAGGAGGAGGAGGAATATGGAGGATCACAAGGCGGAGAGGAGCGGCGGAGAGGGAGGAGGGAGGACAAGGATCGGGAGGGAGGCAGGAAGGAGCGGCATGAAGGGTTAGGCGGTTCTTGTCAATTCCTGTGGGTTCTCCTGCTCGCATGTGGGTTCCAAGGGCACGGGGCAGGGGTTTGCATGGCATGCCAAGGGAGGATGGACAGTGGGCAGGGGTTTGCATGGTACAGTCGGCCCGTATCAGAAGAATGCGCGATAAGGATGCAGGGGCCTTGAACGCCGATTTCGAAGCTTTTCGAGCGAAGCACGGCCACCGAAAGTGGCCAAGGATGGACCGAGGAGACAAGGAGGCAAGGATGCAAGGGTAGCCCTGGGAAGGTTGCCCATCCTTGCCATGCGGGTTGGCTGTATGTCAGGGGAGAATGGGCAGGGGTGACGGGACGAAAAGTGGAAGGGGAAGGTGGTGCGAATAGAGCAAGGGAAGAACACATTAACATAAACTTTCAACGGTCCGCGCGGGTTTCTTGGATCTGCGCTGGACCCCCCTCCCTGGCGCGCGGACGCGCCAGGGGCGGCGCCAGAGGCGCCGCCGTGGGGCCCCAACGCGGATCCAAGGAATCCGCGCAGAGCGCCAAAAATTGATGTATAGGTGTTTCTTTCTTCTTCGAGCGAAACGCACGACAATCCTGAGAGCCGCCCTTGACTGAACGCGAGGACGAATACCCGGCCTCCTTCTCCCCCTCCTCCTCTTCCACCTTCTCCTCCTCCTCCAGCTCCTCCTCCTCCTCCTCCTCCTCCTCCTCCTCCTCCGTAGCCATTTTGGCTAAAGTTCCCAACGTCGCTCCCGCGCTGGGAGCTTGTGTGCAGCCGAGGGAGCGGCTCGAGGCTCCCTGCTTTTCGCCCCACAGGGGGGCACCTGTGAGCTCCTGGAGGAGCAAGCCCACGTCCTGCAGTGCATGCAATGGCGCAGTGGGGCAAGGGCAACCATGGTTGGCGCAATTCTCGTTCCCGCAGTCGTGGCAATGATTGGCGGGGTCAGCATCAGTCCTACAGCGTGTGCAGCAAGTGTGGCCATTGGGAATGGGATTGGAGAGGTCACGCTTGGTGCAGTGTATGTAAGTCCGCATATAAAGGGTATGAACAACCGCACGGGCTTCCAGGAGGTCTTTCTGAGCATGTTGGTGGAGGACAAAGTGTTGATTCGTCCTCGCTGGCAGATCAAGCCCGTGCTGCACTCGTTCAATTTCCTGAGCTTCAATCTCTGCTGGCATCCGCACTTCCCCCTGAGCCGCTTCCTGCAGTTCCTACCCATGTGGAGTTGGAATCACTGGTGGCGGCCAAACGTACGGAGCTTGCCAAAGAAGTTGAACAGGCAGCAAAAGAAGAAAGGCTGGCATGGCAAGACCGCAGTGCTCGACAGGACGCCTTGGCGAAAGCTAGGGAGAAAGTCGCCCAAGCTGAATCCGCATTCCAAACAGCCTCCGCTGGGTTGGAAGAAGCACGCAACAAGCTCAACAATGCCAAGGAGAAGCAGAACAACTTTGATGAGGAAGAGTTCAAGTCACGTACCAAAGCTGCAGCTGAAGCCGCCCGTGCTGCTGGAGTCCATGCACCAGGAGAAGGACCTCAAGATGTTCCCATGGAACCCGCAGGCGTACCTGTGGGTGGAGGACATCAGGCTCCTGCAGCAGGGGGCAACATGGGCAGTTCTGGCAATCAATCCACATATGATCCTGAGATCGTCCAACGCCTTCACGAACTCTCCGATGATGAACTACGGAAAGTGGCAGATTCGACAAAGGTCCCCTTCTCCGAGTGGCAGCTGTTACGGTCCGCACAGAAGGCAGCCAAGAACCTTCTTCGTGGTGGTGAGGAGCAAGCTGTTCCTGGCCTGGACGAAGGAGACCAGGAGTTGGATGAGACCGAGAAGGAAATTCGTGAGCTTCGCAAGAGGCCAGCTGAGGAGGTTTCCCCTGAAGATTTGGAGCGGCTGGAGGCCCTCCTCACCAAAAAGTTCGAGACCAAGGCGGACAAGCGCCTTCGAGTTTCGGACTATGCTAATAATCTCTTTGTCAGCAGCTTCGCCAAGCTCGCCGCCCCCCAGGCAGTACCACCCCAGCAGCTACTTTAGTAAGGCTGCTGGAAGCCTTGAGGTGAAGTTCTGCAACATTTCGAGTTGGTCTGCGTTGGCCAAGGGAGAGATCTCGAAAGCTATCGGTCAGACTGACATCTTCTTGTTCGCAGAACATCACGTTAAGCATGAACGTTTGGCTACCGTTAAGAAAGACTGTTCTCAGATGGGCTGGCGCCCACACTTCCAAGCAGCACTTCCTAGTCCAGGAGGAGGTACCCATGGGGGAGTTGGAGGAGTCGTTCAAAAAGGATTCTACTGTAAGAAATATCTTCGGTCGGCTCTTGGAGGTGCCCAGGAATTTGGATCGGGAGAATGTTGGTTCTTCCTTGAGTTGAAGACTCATGGAGTGTCTATGGCTATTGGGGTTATCTATCTCATTTCTGATTTGGGTCTCGTCGGTGACAATTTGAAGCGTTTGCAGCAAGTGACTGATTTCTTGCGCATGATTAACACCCCGTTCCTCCTGCTTGGAGATTTCAATATGCCTGCCGTTGATCTGCATGAGTGCGGATTTTGTGAGCTTGTTAATGGCGTGGTGGTTGAACCCATGAATGTCGACTTCACATGTGATAAAGGCTTTGGTTCGATGATTGATTATGGAGTGATATCTCGTTCCCTTCGGCCGTATGTTTCCATGAATGCTGATCTTACCTCGGGTTTCAAGACCCATGCATGTTTACATGTCCACCTCCCACTTAATATCCTATCGGTTCCTGTATGTAAGCGGGACAAACCACCACGCTTCCTTCCTGCCGTTGGGCCTGACCTGCCATGGCAAGTGCACTTGCATCGAGTTCCCCGCCAGCGAGTCTCTGTTCCTGCCGAAGTTCGTTCGGCATTCCTTCCCTTTCATGGAGCTGGGCCTCCAGGACCGCTGTCTGAGGGGTATCAAAAATGGTCAGTTGCTGCCGAAAACCTGATGTTGTCTCGGTCCTGTCAAGAGTCCCCTGGGGGACAAAGAGGTCATGGAGTCCAGTTTCGATTGGGAAAACTTGGCAGGAGGGGTCCCCTTCGGCAAGGCTTTGCGTGCCCGACGCTTGCCTTCTGGTCTTTTGTTTCCTCCAGGCTGTTTGATTTGAAAGTTGCCCTGAAGCGAGGAGGAACTCGGCGCCTCTCCGCCCTCAGGAATGTCCTAATTCAACGAGCAGACGAGGTCGGCCAGCACATCACCGCCCTGGTGAACGCCAGGCAGGCCCAGGTTTGGGCTGAACGTCTGAAGGACCCCCCCCTTGACCCTACCGCCGTTGATGTTATGCAGGAAGGGTTGGAACCCATCCTTCGTCGTGCGTGGACGCAGGCTCGAGAAGCTGGTCAGGGTTGCATTAAGAAGTGGTTGTCTGAGGGCCTCAAAGGGGGAGCCAAACCCATCCATCGGTGGTTGAAGCACGGTTCTAAGCAGGAGGTTGAATTCCTCATTGATCAAGGTAAAGTGGCCCAATCCCCCACCGAGATGCTTGAAGTGCGAGAGCTGTTTTGGGAGAAGTGGTGGACCCCATCCAGTAGTCAAATCGAATCCCTCGTGTATAGCATGGGTCAGCTCCGACACGAGGCGGCCGTTGAGGCCACTGGTTTAATCCCCATCCAACCGCATGATGTAATGCGGGTTTGCAAGTATTTCCCTGCAGGAACTAGCCTTGGAGTCGACAGTTGGTCGCCTAAGGACATTTCGCAGCTGCCGCCAGAAGCTTTGCAGGATCTGAGTGACCTTTTCAATGCGTTCGAATACGCCCAAAGTTTCCCTGTTCAGGTCTACTTGTGTCTTGTGGCCCTTATCCCTAAGACCGTGAGCACGGAACGGCCTATCACCAAATGCCCCACCTTGTATAGGATGTATACCAAACTCAGGGGTGACCGTATTTTGGACTGGACCGATTCTCATGTGGCGTTTTGGGATACTGCTGTTAAAAATTCCTCGGCCCTGAGAGCGGCCATGGTCCGCGAGTTGGTCCACGAAATTGCCCGTGAGGAAGGATGCCAGTCCCTTTCGGCCCACTGGGATATGGAAATTTTTTTTGATTCTATCGACCCATCTAAGTTGGTCAGGCTTGCCAGAGAGGTCGATTATTCCGCCCTCATGCTGTACATGGGGCTGCTGATCCACACGGCCCCCAGGGTGCTCGAGGTGGAGTCTGTAGTGTCTCGCGTCCTTGGAGCAGGACAGTCTATCCTGGCAGGGTGTTCCCAGTCTATGCCGTGGATTAAATGTTACCTGTATGATATTTTGGAAACTGCCCACCAGAGGATCCCGAGAGTCCCCATCTTTGCGTACGTTGATGACTTAACCCAATCCCTTCAAGGGCGTGCCGAGGCTGTTGCTCATACTATTGTCCCAGCTATTGTTGAGTTGCACCAAGCTCTTGTTGATAGAGGCTGTGTTATTTCGTCTAAGTCATGTATCGTGGGCTCTAGCGTTGGTTTGACTAGGATCGTGCACCAGAAATGTGTTAATCTTGGGCTCCCTCTGATGGTGAGAGATACTACTAAAGATTTAGGCGTTGCTACTACGGCAGGAAGGAGGAGGACCATGTGGAAGATGAAACAACGGCAGGCTGAGGGTACCCGACGCTCCAAAAAGTTGTCCTTCCTGGCTGGCATTAATAAAAAGGCGAAGCGCTTGTTTAAGCCAGCTGTGCAGGCTGTTTCAACTTGGAGTCACCAAGTGCTTGGCCTCCCGCCTTCCCTTGTACAGCGGCTTCGAGGTCAAGCTGCTAAAGCATCAGGCTTGTGGGCTTCAGGTGCATGCTCCACTACGATTTTATCGATCAATAATCCGATGCGAGATGACCCTGGGTTTAGACTTCGTTATGAACACCTTCTCGAGTGGGGGAGAACCTGGACCGCCCTGATGCCAAAGCAGAAGATGAGTATTAACAATGTCTGGAACAACCTCGTGAATAGGTTCAATGGAATCGACCCGACCTCCCGATGGCGACGAGTTAGGGGACCTATTGCTGCTGTTATTGTTTGTATCCTGGACCTCCATGGGCGCCCTGAATCCCCCATCTCCTGGAAGTTCCCTGGGCCATATCATGTGAAAGCAGATTCGGGCGATTTCAGATTCTTCTTGTGGCACGCAGTCTTTCTTGCAGTTTCGCGCGAAGTTTGGCAACGAGCTGCTGGTCACTTCTGTGGAGAAGGACTCCGTGGAGGTGTTGATTTTACCGTCTTTAAGCAGCTCCACGCCTCTTTGAAAAAAAACGGTGATGGAGAAGGAGCTGCATTGCTCACCAACTTGATCATAGGTGGGCAGTGGCCTGAAATGAGATTAAAAGACTCGGGGTATGAAAGCAACGGAGTGTGTCCCAGGTGTGGTTTGGCCCCTGAGACCCCCTTCCACCGGTTTTGGGAGTGTGATGACAATAAAAATATCGAGGATTCTGCGATCCGACTCACTGGTAGGTTTGCCGATGATGCCCGCCAAGGGGCCAGTGACGCTTCCTGTTTTTGGACCCGAGGGTTGGTCCCCATGGGCTGGACGCTGGATGACCTTCCTGATGGGCAACTTCGTGTCTGGGCCTGGGGAACGTTTTTGGAGTCCATCAGTTCTAGAGTTAAAATTGTCGGAGGAGTGTTTGGGACCGACGGGTCCGGAGGAGAAAATGGCAAGGATTGGAGGTTGAGGAGATGCGGTTGGTCAGTTGTTCACCTGGACCCCGATTCGCTTGAAGTTCGAGGTATCCTTTGTGGTACCCTACCTACTGTTGGTATGTGTGTGCAGAGCTCTCCTCGAGCAGAACTGTTTGCACTTCATCAGCTCTTGGTGTACACCGAGGGCCCAATTCATGTTTACATTGATTACCAGCCCATTGTCTTGGCCTTCAGAAGAAAGGGAGCACGTGTGGATGACTCTACCATGCTGGACCTATGGCAAAAAGTTTGGACCACTCTTGAAATACGATCAGGTGATGTACGTGCGACATGGGTTAAAAGTCATCCTACCAGGAGCCAGATCGAGCAGTACCAGATCTCTCCTCACGGCCTTGTTGCTAATTCGGTTGCAGATGTATTCGCTGGGGTGGCTGCCGAATGGGGGGCCTTAGATCCTGAATTAGTCAGAACAGTGCGTAGTGTTGATTCATGTTGTGGCCTCGTGTTGCAGCGGTTCCTAGCTATCAGTCGTCACGTGTCGTTGACTTGTGGTCGTACCCGCCAGGATAGACTAGGCCGTGAGCAACACAAAGAGAAGGCTAGGATTAATAGTGCCAGCCAACGTAAAGCCCGCCTCGTCCAGCAAGGGCATGTTGTCCTGAAGACGAGTACTGTTTTTAAATGTAAGTTATGTGCGAGACGTTTCCCTGCTTTGAAGGGTCGCTTGGATCAATTTTGGCCAGAGGCCTGTCTCGGCCCTGTGGTGTTGGGTCCCGCTTCGAGGGATGGGCCCTCTGCTGGGATCGGTCCGTGGAGGCCTGTCGGGTCCGATGGTGGTCACCATCCGAGCGTTCCCCTGTGCCACTCCTCACACCAGTTGCATGTGTGTCGAGGAGTTTTATTTTGTGCTGCATGTGGAAATTTTTGTGTAGGGACCCCAGTGAATCTTGCTGTGATCTGCCCCCTGCGCGACCAGTCGCACCCCAGGCCCTGTAGCACTACAGGGAAGCAGAATCTCAGCAGGCTGCGGAGGGGTCTCCCGCCTAAATATGGCATGAGTTTCCCTGAGGCGTGAATGGGATGTAGGGGCTGAGCTTGCACTCAGGAGCCCGCCACCAGGAATCCCAGGAATCCTCCTCCTCCTCCTCCTCCTCCTCCTCCTCCTCCTCCTCCTCCTCCTCCTCCTCCTCCTCCTCCTCCTCCTCCTCCTCCCCCTCCTCCTCCTCCTCCTCCTCCTCCTCCTCCTCCTCCTCCCCCATACCCCGCCCCACCC
>CAUYUJ010012303.1:282766-304013 GCA_963575745.1 Prorocentrum cordatum | reverse complement strand
ACCCGCGGAATTGTATACGAATGGCGTGCTGGTGCTATGCTCATCGGAGTTTGAACTTGGCGCTGCCTTGTGCTGACACGCGTGCGTGCCCATTGCCCTCATGGACATTTGCACGCTTGCCCTGGCGTCAGGTCGGGCATGCCCTCCTACAGGGGGATCTGGGACGAAAAAAAAAGTCAAACAAATACCCAGCAAATAAGCAAACACAGTGAAACAAATCGTCCCCAGATAATTTTCTGTAGAGGGACATGCCCGACTTAACCAACCCTGGCGCTTAAAAACTGCGGGGGGGGGGGGGCTCGTCGGCCCCCCCCCCCGCGGCACTTGCAGCGCCACCGGGGGCGGGCAGAGCGACGCGGCAGCGCGCCGCAGCAGACGAGCAGGGCAGACCGCCCGACGCCCAGCACCTGCGTGCTCCACACGTGCGCCCCGCGAAGCGAAAGCAATTCTTGGCTGGCGCCGGCTCGGGCCATCCAGGGCGAGATCGCGAACCCCGACGTATGCCGCACAGTGGCTCCCAAGCCCAGGCCATCCCAAGGAGGGGCGAGGGGGCTCGGCCTCTGGTGGCTCCCAGACCAGGGCCCGCCAGGAGGCTCCGACGGTGTGGGCCGACCTCAGAGGGCACCGGCCCGCCGCTGCGTGCGCCACGACCACTTCCCCCCCACTCCTAAGGAGGGGGGGAAAGAGCAATCGGGGGCGGCCAAGAGGGGGGGCGTCCAAGAGGGGGGCGCGCAAATCATAGCTGGCGGCACGTGCGCGGCTCCAGGGGGGGGGCGGGGACGTATCGAAATAAGAAGAGGCGCCATGACATCTGGGGAGGTATCGTGGCCCCCGCCATGATACCCACCCCCGCGTAGTCATCACCCCCTCTTTGGCAGCCCCCGAAACAAGATCGATGACACGCCGCCGCGGGGAACCTACTAGCGCGTCGTCCTGCAACAGAGAGTCGTGACGGCCGGCGCCCCCGAGCTCGAGCCTCCACAGGAGCCGGCGCTGGGCCCGGGGAAAACCACAAACAAGAAACGGGCCAGGGTTAGGTCGGGCCTGTCCCCGTACAGGCGGAGTTTGGACGAAAAATTTAAAACATCCCCCCAAAATATTCTAAAATGGTCAGAAATGGTCGGCCAATCGTCCCCGGACTACGCGTGGAACATTTTTTGGATACTCCTCCTGTAAAGGGACGTGCCCGACTTGAGGCCAGGGCCAGGGTCGAGAGAGCTCAACGTTGCCCCTCCGCAGAAGGTCTCCGCGGGCGGCGGCCAACGCCAGAGACCCAACCGGCCGCCTGCGCGGCCCGCTCCACCGTGGCGCACAAGTGCATCAGCTGCGGGACGCGGCCGCCCAGCGCCTGGCCCGGGGGCTCGTACGTCGCCGTCGCTGCCGCCACCGTCGTTGTCGTCACCGCCGCCATCGCCTGAGCATTCTCTTAGAATGGAGGGCTCTGGGTGAGATCCATATGCGCTGTTGCACCTTGGAATCAATCCGTCTTGTGATTCACCCTTTGCAGGTTCAAGCCTCGAAAATCAATCGAAACGGCATTTCAGATTCCTCCTTGTGCCCTCCACCAAAAGAAAATACTCGGATCGCCGTCGCCGTGACCGTCGCCGCCGTGGTCCAGAATCGGCGGTGCGTGCTGCGGGCCTGGGTCTGGAGCCCATCCAAAATCCAGAAGCTGTTGAACCCGATCTGGTCCCGCAGCCTGGCCCGCAGTCGCCTCAGGCCTGTCCCGCGACCTTCCGATGTTTTCCCCATGGGCCGAGGGTGCCCGAACAGGACTGACTCTACGGCGGTGAGAATCATCCCTCGGGGATAATGAGATTCGGGGTCCAAGGAGGATAAGTAACTTGTTCCCAGAGATATCGGTGCTAGGATGTCTGGATCGATCTTCCCGAAGATCAGAGCTGCGAAAGAAACCTCGGAGGGGATAATCAAGTTCTGCCTCCCCGCCTGTTGTGGACATTGAACCGCATTCTATCCCGTGGATAAACTGTTTATCCCGTTGACGCCGTCGTCGTCGCCGTTGGCACAGACGCCGCCGTCATCGCACGACGCTCGCGCATTCACGTTATTACCAGCGGCGGGTCGCGTGCGACCGCGCACGCCATTGCGCTCGCATCTCCACTCCTCCGACGGGGCCCAGGCGGACATTGTGTTCTTTCTTCCATTTAAAATAACACTTGGAAACTTACGCCTCTGCAAACAGACAGAACGGGTCAAGGCGGGGCTCTGAAACTTCATTGTTGGCGGGCTACCGTTCGCTCCTCTAGGGGAGGTACGTCCGCTTCGTGCCGCGCCGAGGCTGGTCGACCAAAGCTGCCCTGGGCCTTCAAGACTGGGCGCGGACGCCCGGCTCGACAGGAGCCGAGACGCCGGGATCCTAGGGCCTCTGCCTGCACAGTTTCCCCCGGGGCCGTAGGCGACCCGAGGAGGAGGAGGAGGAGGAGGAGGAGGAGGAGGAGGAGGAGGAGAGGAGGAGAAGTAAGGAGGAAAGAAGGATGAGGGGAAGGAGGAGGAGGAGGAGGGGGAGATGGAGGAGAGGGAGATGGAGGAGGAGATGGAGGAGGAGGAGGAGATGGAGGAGATGGAGGAGGAGGAGGAGGGGGAGGAGGAGATGCAGGAGATAGAGGAGGAGGAGGAGGAGGAGGAGGAGGAAGAGGAGGAGGAGGAGGAGGAGGAGGAGGAGGAGGAACCCTCCACCGCTGCCTCCCTCTGAGCTCGTCCTCCTGCCGCCCGAGGCCTGCGCCCCGGGGCGGCAGCCGCTCATCCCCATACAATCTCGGCTTGGGGAGCTGTCCGCTTCGTGCCTTCCCTAAATGAAGAACGATGACGCCATCGACAGAAACTTTGGCGCTCCGCGCGGGTTTCTAGGAAATCCCAGCGCCGTTTTCAATGTTGAGAAGAGAAAACGCAATAAACAGAGACTTTTGGCGCTCCGCGCTCCGCGCGGGCCCCTGGCGCGCGGAGCGCGCCAGGGGCGGCGCCGGAGGCGCCGCCGGGGGGGGCCCAGCGCGGATCCAGGAAATCCGCGCGGAGCGCCACAAATTTATTTGGTATGGCGTTCCTCCTTCTTCGACGTCTCGGCCTCCCGTGCCGAGCTCTGCGGGCTCGCTTGCCGCTGCTCTCTGCTCCTCCGCTCTCCTCGAAGACGACACTAGGGCGAGGACGAGAGGAGGGGGGGGCCCTGTGGGCCCGGTGGGGCCCGAGGCGCACGGGCGACAGGGGCCCGTGCTGTTTTCTTGGAGCAGGGGCTCGCGGGCAAGAGAAGCACAGGAGCACGTCCTCCGCGGCTGCCAGACCCTGCGGACAAAACCGTTAGATCCTGGCGACTCATTTTTTTCGAGCCGGGCGTTTTCGCTCCATTTCGGGCCCCGGGACACTCACAGATCGATCCGGCCCGAAAATTGATGCAAAAAGGCTAAGATGGGGTCCAGGGGTCCGGTCGTGTTTTGCTGGACCCCCATGCTCGCGGACGACGCTTGCTGTGGTGGGTCCCGAGGCTTACGAACGGCAGGACCCCTCGTGTTTTGTGGGTCCAGAGGCTTACGGCCGAAAGACACTTTTGTCCCCCAATCAGTGCTTGCGTGCACTGAAGGGGATCCGAGCGGAGATCGACAAGTTTGGAGAAAGTTCCCCACCGATTTCTGTAGGCGGCCGGGTTCCCGACTTCCTGGTTCCGGGTTCCCCGGCTCTCGGTTGCTGGTTCCGGGCCGAGTTCGGTGGGCGGCGGGGTCCCCGGGGCTCCAGTTTCTGGTTCACGGGTTCCCGGGTTCCAGGTCGATCTCACTATCGATATCACAATCCATCTCACTCAATCGATCTCACTACCGATCTCACTAAGTCTCACTACCTCTCACTCTCGATCGCACTATCGATCTCACTATCGATCTCACTGTCGATCGCACTGCATAACTATCGATATCACCATCGATCTCACGATCGATCTCACGATCGATCTCACGAATGATCTCACGATCAATGTCACGATCGTTATCACTATCGGTCTCACTTACCAGGTCATCATCGATGTCACTATCGAGTTTACAATCGATGCCACTCCATCGATGCCACTACCGATATCAGTATTGATCTCCCAATCGATCTCACTGTCGATCTCACTAACGATATCACGACCGAACACACGGTCGATTTCAATATCGATCCCACTTAATCGATCTTACGGTCGATCTCACTATCGATCCTGCTATCCATCTGACTATCGACCTCACTCAATCGACCGTGCTACCAATCTCACTATCGATTTCACTATCGATCTCACGATCGATCTGACTTTCGATCTCGCCCAATGGATCTCATTATCGGTCTCACTATCGATAGCATAATACCGCATAAAATATAACATAACACCGAACACCCCCACGCCACGGGACACCACGGGACACCACGGGACACCATCGGGACACCATCGGGACACCATCGGCACACCATTAGGACACCATCGGGACACCACAGGGCCACTGCTGGCCAACCCGGGGGACAGCAACGTTTGGTTCGGCTTCGCCATGGCAACAGCTGGTTCAGTCCTGTCGCCCGCCCACGCAGCTTCGCCTCGTCCGCACGCACTAAACGAACGCGAGTCCTAAGCAGATGTTCGGTGGGGATCTCCATTTCACTGCGCTCTCACCCCCCAACCTCCAATATATAGAAAGAGAGAGAGAGAGAGATAGAGATAGAGAAAAACAAATCCAAACAACCATGATACATAAAGAATGAGAGAAGCAGAATAGAGAGAGGGGGAGAGAAAGAGAGAGAGAGAGAGAGAGAGACGTAAAGAGACAGTACGCGCATGTACATTCATACAGTTAGACAGGAACATACAGGGAGTGGTACATGTTCATATACCTATACGCCCACCCTTCGAGAGATGAGGAGGTTGTGGGGGGAGGGAGAGGGGGGGGGAACCATCATCTGACTGAATCAATATCACTATCGATCTCATTCAACGGGACACAACGGGACACCACAGGACACTTGTCGATCTCACTATCGATCTCACTATCGATCCCACTCAACGGGACACCACGGGACACCGCGGAACACCTCTCGATCTCACGATCGGTCTCACTATCGATCTCAATATCGATCTCACTCAACGGGACACCATATGACACCACGGGACACCACGGGACAACTCGGGGCACCACATCGCTATCACTATCGATCTCACGATCGATTTCACTATCTATCTCACTCAAAGAGAGACCACGGGACTCCACGGGACACTTGTCGATCTCACTATCGATCTCACTATCGATCTCACTCCACGGGACACCACGGGACACCACGGGCCACCACGACACACCACGGGACACCGCTAGGACCACCGCCGGACGGACGGAAGAGAATCATTTGTCTTGACTTCGCCCTAGCAACGGCGGACACCACGGGACACCACGGGACACCACGGGACAGCGCGGGACACCGCTAGGGCCACCGCCGGACGGACGGAGGAGAATCATTTGTCTTGATTTCGCCCTAGCATCGGCGGACACCACGGGACACCACGGGACACCGCGGGACACCGCTAGGGCCACCGCTGGACGGACGGAGGAGAATCAGTTGTCTTGACTTCGCCCTAGCAACGGCTGGTTCATTCCTCTCGCGCGCCCACGCAGCTTCGCCTCGCCCGCACGCACGACACGAACGAAACGAAACGATTTCCTGGTTGGGGATCTCCGTTCGACTGCGATCTCACCCCCCAACCTCCGATATATATATATAGAGAGAGAGACAGAGACAGAGACAGAGACAGAGACAGAGACAGACACAAAGAACTAGAGAGACAGAGGGCGAAAAGGAAAAAGAAAGCGAGAGAGAGAGAGAGAGACAGAGGAACATATACTAACTATATTGGTATATTGGACTAGATTGTACATTCGAATTCGACTAGGGTGTGAGGAAGGCCGACTGAGGCACGTGCGGAAAATTCAAAAACCCATTGATTGGGGTTTTCTTTTGTGTATCTGCGTTTCCCGAAGCTTACTGGCAAATGAGAGCCCAGTGCGCTCAAGGAGCCAAACAATCGACGAAACCCATGCTCTTTGTTGACGAAAATGAGCCCGTGCGTCCTGTGGGGCCTGATCAGAAGGGGAAGGGGCAACTGAACCGTGTCGTGGGGGGCCCGAGGACGACGACGAAGAGGATCAGGAGGAAGAGGTGGAGGAGCGCGAAGAAGGAAGGGAAGAGGGAGATTCTGAGGGCGAGTGAGCGGACCCTCGGGTCAGTCTGGTCTGGTCCAGTCTTATCATCCTCTCCGCTCTTGCCAACAGTTCTTCGCATGTCACTCCAGTGAGCTGCCTAACTGGCCAGAGATGTTTTCCGAGGAGCGCCGATGGGGGGGAATCCACTCCACATGACCGCCAGCGCGACACAACGCCCGACCCAGCGTCGTCCAGAGCGTACCGCATACCGCATCCAAGCACCATCCGCACCGCATCCAGGTGCGCGTCGTAGGAGCCCATGATAATTAGGGCGATCGTCCATGACATCGCAGGCGCTGTATGCCCATGACAGCCGCTCTCGAGCTACTCCAGGTTCATCATCAGCACGCTCATGTTGAGCATCAGAGCTCAATCTCAACAGAGGCACGAGGCAGACCGTGATGTCCTACGCCGCCGCTGCAAGAGCCCGCAACTGCCCCCTGCCCTCAGCATTCATTGGCGGCGCGCAAAAGGGGGTGGAGGGAGGGGGTAGGGCTTCTTAGAAGGAGGCTGCTTCTTAGAAGGCGCGCCGGCCTTACGCCTCCCCCCTCTCCCCACCCCCCTCTGCGCGTGGCTGAATTCAGGCAGCAGCTGATCTTCTCAACGCCTCAACGTCGCGTGTATATCAAACCACTCCGCCACCAGGCCTCCCGCCGCGCGCGTGTCTGCGATGACCTGGAAGTCCTGGGCCACGTCCTCTGCATCTCGCCATACCAAACCACGCTGCCAGTCGGTCGCGGCCTCGCCAAAAGGTCCGCTGGATGCCATGTCTCCCCCCCAGTATGGTTAGGTCAGGCGTGTCCCCCTACAGGAGGATTCTGGACGAACAATGGAAAATAGTCAAACAAAGATTCAACAATAATCAAAAATAGTTAAAACATCGTCCCCAGGCTATTTATTCACTATTTCTGAATATTCCTCCTGTAGAGGGACAGGCCCGACTTAACAGGATGGTGGGTTGAACAGCGCTTGCCTGCACAGCTTGAACCGGCGGTACCCAGCTCGCTGGAGACGCTGCAGTAGCCGTATGCTTGCCTGAACGTCCGCCCTCCCAGCTTGGCCGACTGGCACTTCGACGGATATCGTCCCTGGCTGGGCGACGGGCAGCATCGAGTCGAGGCACGCAAGATCAGCTCCCTCCACGTCGACCTTGACGTGCGCGGGGGCGCCGAAGTCTCCCACGAGCTGGCCGCACGTCGTCGTGAGCACCTCGACGGTCCTCTGGTCCTGGCACCAGTCGGGGTTCTCCCCCAGCGCCGGGTCAGTCGAGCTACGCGTCACGTCGACCCCGCAGACGAAGAAACGGATCGTGACTGGCCCGTCCTCCGCGACAATGGCGCGCCGAAGCTTCATCAGGCTGCGCCCCGCGCCCCTGGGCAGGCCCCCCATGGAGCCCGGCTGGGCGTCGGTGGCGACCACGCAGAAACCGAGCGCCTGGTATTGGGTCGGGCAGGCCCCCCTACAGATATATGCTGGGCGAAAAATAAAGGAATCCTCCAAAATGTTCAAAAATACCTCAAACCGAAAATAGTCCAAAAATCGCCCCCCGACTATTTCTGTACTATTTTCCAGTTTTCCCTCTGTAGAGGGACAGGCCCGACTGAAGCCTGGTAGAAGGCGGCGTCGTCGCCGTGGCCCGACCCGAGGTCGAACGCCAGGCGGCGGCAGGGCCGATGAAGGTCGCCGGAGCCGGTGCCGTTGCGCCCGAGGCGGGCCAGCAGCTGCCGCGGCACCGCGCTGGCGCTGGCGCCGCTCATCAGCCAGAAGGCGTGGGCCATCTGCGGCCGCGACAGCCGCGCGATCCGGAAGAGGCCCGCCTCGGTGAGGTCGCACGCGTCCAGGCCCGAGAGGAACTCCCCCAGCGGCGCGGCCGCGCCGGGCCCGGAGAAGTACAGCAGCCCGAGCTGCAGCACGAGCTTGGCCAGGGGGCACGCCGCGAGGGCCTCCTCGCCCGCGCCCCGCAGCTCCGCCAGCGCCGCGGCCGGCGCGGGCGCGCCCGTGAGCGCAGCCGCCTCCCGCAGCAGCGGGCCCAGGGCGCCGCAGCGCGAGGCGCAGGCGCTGGACTCCGCGGAGGCCCGCGCGGGGGCGCCCGCGGCAGGCCCGGCGGCCAGCAGCAGCAGCGGGGCGAGCGCGGCGGCGGCGGCGCGCGGGCCTCCGCGCCGCGGGCGCATGCGACGGCGTGCCGCTGGCCCTGGCGTGCGCAGGCCGCCGTGCGCCAGCCGGGCGGGGGCCGTCGCCGAAGGGTGGGGGCCCCGGGCCGAAGGGGGCCGGCGGCCCTCCTAGCGCCCAAGGGTCCCGGCTCCAGGCTGGAGCCTCGGCTGGAGGCAGGAGGCCAGGCACCCGGCTGGAGCCAGGGCTGCGGAGGAAGGCCGATGGCGAGAGCCAGCAGCACTCGACGCGGCGCAGGAAGGCGGCCTCTGCAGGAGAGCGGAGAAGGCAGGAGGCAAAATCATGATGGCCAGGGGAGCAGGACAGCAAGCGGGGAGCGCATGGAGGTGGGAAAGCGGGAGAGCATGGGCGCAGGGAGGAGAGAAAGGAACAAAAACGCGGTTGCGGTGCAGAGAGCTTCTTGGGAAAACATGTGCGGAGGGGGCAGAAAACACAAAAACGGCGGATGAGGCAGAAGAGCATCAGAATAAGCGGAGGAGACCAAGGAGTGGCCTCCTACTCTAGGGCAGCCTTCTACTCACCCGGGAGTGGCCTTCTACCCCTCCTGGGAAGAGCCGGCTCCGTCCATCCCGTCCGAAGGCCCCGCCCCCCGTTCCACCCGGGAGAAACCTCCTACTCCCTGAAGTTGCCGTCCACTCCTCTGGGAGTAGCCTTCTACTCTCAGCCTCCGACTCCCTGGGGTGGCATCCTACTCCCCCCACGAGTAGCCTCCTACTCCCCCCTGGAGTAGCCTCCTTCTCTCCTGGGAGCCTTCTACTCACTGGGGTGACCTTCTACGCCCTGGAATAGCCATCGACCCCCCCAAGAGTAGCCTCCCACTCCCTGGAATAATGCTCTAACCCCCCTGGTAGTAGCCTTCTTCTCCGTGCAGGATCCCTCTGCTCCCTGGAGAAGCTTTCTACTCCCCCCAGGAAAAGCCTCCCACTCCCTGGAGTAGCCTTCTACTCCCCAGGAGTAGCCTACTGCTCCCTCGGGTAGCCTCTACTCCATTGAATACTCTTCTACCCCCCCGGGAAAAGCCTCCTACTCCCTTGACTGCCTGTCTACTCTCCCGCGATCTACTCCCTGGAGTAGCCTTGCACTCCCCGCGCGAAGAATAACCTTCTACTCCGTGCGGCGCGTAGCCTTCTACTCCCCGCAGTCCCGCAGTTGCCTTCTACTTTCCCGTGAGTCGCCACCCTTTCTCCTGTGGAATAGCCTTCTACCCCTCTTTGGCAGAGCCGACCCTGTCCGCTTCCCGTCCGCCGCCCCCTCGGAATAGCCTTCTACCTCCCTATGGGGTGAGCCTTCTACCCCTCCTGTTTGGACGCCCGAAATGGGTACGGAAAAAATGGGTACAATGCCCCACAACAAATGATGTCCCAAACCAACAGCGGCCGCTGTTGGGCAAGCGGCCATCTGTCTCGAATGGACACAGGCCGCGGCGGCGCGGACAGCGAATCCGGTTCAAAATGAACAGGAGATGCTGTTGGGCATTGTGCCCATTCTTTCCGTGCCCATTTCGTGCGTGCAGATCCTGGGAGGTGCCGACCGCGTCGGCCCTCATGACTCCCGGACAGGTCCAAAAGAATACCCTCACTATTGCCACGATTGTGCACGCCGCCGTTGCAGACCGTGCTTGCCTGCAGCGTTCCCCCAGACACTTCCCATGGGCATCGTCCTTTCTATGCGCTGGGGGTATTCGCGTTTTTTTGACAAAATCCCGGTAGACGTCCTGGAGAGACTGATGTCGAACGTGCCCAGAAATATCCAGAGGAGGGCGGAGCAAAGACGGAAGGCGTGGCGGCGGCGGCGGCGCACGTGACGCCGGCACCCGCGCCAGGCGCTGTCTCTGATAGAATGCTGCTAGGGCTCGCTGGAATCTACCCTACTCTACCCTACTCCACTCTACGGTCCTCTACTCCGCTCTTCTCCACTCGACCCCACTCTACACGAACCTACTATACTCTACCCTGCCGTACCCTGACCTATTCTTCTCTACTCTACCAAACCCTACCCTACTTTGCTGTAATGTACTCTACTCTACTCAACTCTACGTTGCCCTATTCCACTCTACTCTTCTGTGGTCCTACTCTACTCTACTCTGCTCGACTCTACTCTACACCTACTGTGCTCCAGTATACCTAGCTCTGCTCTGCCATAGTCTGGTCTATTTGTGCTCTACTCTACGCATCTACTGCTCCCTACTCTACTCTATTATACTCTCCATTCTACTCTCGTATAACCTGATACCGGAGAAACGCCCCAATCAGGGCTATAGGGCTAGGGGGCTATAGGGCTATTGAGCTGTAGGGCTATAGGGCTATAGAGTTGTAGGGCTATAGGGCTATTGGGCTATGGGGACCATAGGGCTATAGGGCTTAGGGCTATAGGCCTATAGGGCACCCCCGGGCACGCCCGGGCACCCGGGCACCCGGGCACCCCCGGGCACCCCTCGGGCACCCGGCCCCGGGCACCCCCGGGCATCCGGGCACCCGGGCGTGCAGCGAAAATCGGCAACAAACCTAACCTAACCATATGAATCCGCTAGGACCCCTCAAGAAAGCTCTGATTGGGAAATGATATGCATCCCCCCTGTCTACCCTACTCTACCCGACTCTATTCTACACTACTGTACCCCACCCTGCTCGACTCGACTCTACTCTACCCTTCTTTACTCTATTACACTCCTATCATTATTCACCGCACTCCTACTTCACCCTGCTCGTCGCCGTCGCATTCGTCGTTTTCGTAGACGTCGTCGTCGGCGTCGCCGTCGTGGTCCTCTAGGGCTCGCCCCAGCTCTATCAGAATCCTACAAGGGCCCTTCTGTACTCTACCCTGCTCTACTCCGCACTTCTCTACTCCACTCTACTCTCCCCTACTCTAGTCTACCCGACGCTACTCTACCCTACAGTGCAGTACCTTAGCATACTCTACTCTACCCTACGTTGCTCCGAAAATACTGTACTCTACTCTACTCTACTCTACTCTACTCTAATTTACTCTACTCTACATGACATATACTCTACTCTACTCCACTCTGATCTGCTCTGCTCTGTGCTCTGCTACGCGCTGTTCTTCTGTATGTCTGTTCCCATGATCCATGCCATTTTTTATTCGGTCAAACTCTGGTCCAATCGGAACTACATCTCCCGACTCTAGTATACTCTTCGCTACTCCACTATACCCTACCTTATCCGACCCTATTTTACTCGACTCTAATCTTCGCTACTCTACCCTACTCACCTCCTACTAAACTCTGCTCTACTCTACGCCTGCTCTGCTCTGCTCGTCGAGGTCATCGTCGTCGTCGTCGTGTTCGTCTTCGTCGTCTTCGTGCCATTGTTGTCGACGTCGTCGGCGTCGCCGGCGTCATCGTCGTCGTCGCCACCGGCGTCGGCATCAGCGTTGGCGTCGGCGTCGGCATCGGCGTCGTCGTGGTCGTCGTGGTCGTCGTGGTCGTCGTGCGTCGTGCGTCGTGTGTCGTGTGTCGTGTTTCGTGCGTCGTCGTCATCGTCGTCGTCGTCGTGTCGTCGTGTCGTCATCCTCGTCGTCGTCGTCGTCGTCGTCGTCGTCGTCGTCGTCGTAAGCGTCGGCGTTGACGTCGGCGTCAGCGTCGTCGTCTTCGCAAGTGTCGTTTGCTGGCGGCGGCGACGTGCGTCGTCTTCTGGCGGCGGCGTCGGTTTCGTCGTCGTCGTCGTCGTGGCGGAGGGGGGGTTGGGCAGGGGGGGCGTCCTGGACCCCCCAAAAAAACTGTTCCGGGACACGGAGGGGGAAAAAAGGTTGCTGGACCCCCCCGAGTCAATTTTCCGGGCTTGGGGATTTGGACCTCTGCGAATAGATTCCCCGGGGGGCGCTTCGGGACCCCCCCCCGTGTTTCTGTTTTTTTGGGGGGTGAACACACCCACCCCTGCCAACAGCGGCAAGAACACACTCTTCCCCACACCCGCTAGAAATAATCTTCTGCTCCTGGGGGGGTAGACGGCCACTCCCAGTGGGAGTAGCTTTCTGTCCCCCCGCCCAAGAGTAGCCTGATTCTCCCCTCGGGGTGTCCGTAGCCATTTTGGCTCAAGACCTATGCTTTGGCGGGCTGAGCCCGCATTGGCAAAAACGGATACCGCTAGTCCGCGGCAGATACGGAGGTCCCTCAGTCGAGGGGTTCGCGAGCCTCCAACCTGACTCCCCAGTCGTCGCTGCCATGGCCCCTCCGCCTGAGAAGCAGGATTGGCTTTGTCGCTTTTGTGTGCAGCGCTCTGGTGAGCCTTGGGTCAACCCAGGGTACAAGATGTACTGTGCTGGGCGGGTCAAAGACGGCTGTGGTGGGATGCGCAAGGGCTCGTGTTTCCTTCGCAATGTTGAGCCCAAGGTCCCGTCGGTGCGCAAACCCAAGCCAGAGCGCTCTCCTCCATGGGCGACGCCATCGGACACGGCCAAGCTGCTCGTTCGGCTGCAGGCGGAGGTCGCTGAGCTCCGCAAGCAGAATGCCCAGAAGCTTCCTGGTGGGGCGCAACCTGGTGTGCAGCTTGCGGAGCAGAGCAAGTCGGAGGACGACGAGAACGCGAAGATTATGGTGCAGGTGGCAGCTCACGAGGGCATCCACGCGGCTTGTGTCGGCGTGCCAGGCATGGTGCAGATGGCGGCCGACGCGCTGGCGGCAAAGGGTGCTTTGCTGGAGAAGCGACGTTCTAAGCAACCGCTGTGTGCGCAGATTCGGCAGTTGTCCACGAAGCTGCAGAATGAGACGTCTAAGTTGGAGAAGCTGGAGAAGGTTGCGGCGGCTAAGGCGGCTGAGCTCTCGCAATTGCAGAAGGATGCGGCAGAGGCGGAGTCTAAGGCAGCGGCCCAGCGGGTTGTCATCGTGGAGCTGGAAGGCCAGCTGCAGCAGCTGGGCAACTCGGCTCCGCAGCCGCCTGATGGGGCCAAGCCTGCTGCTGGTGGGCAGCTCGACACGTCGGTGCTGGATGCGTTGCTGGAGGCGGCTGGCGTCCACGGAGAGTTGCTCGTTTCGGTCAAGGCCAACCCGTTGGTGGACAAGCTGGTGGTACCTGTTCAGGCGCCTAGTGGAGGTGGGGTTCCACTGTATCTGATGGCGAACCGTCCCAAAAAAGGCCGAAGTTCACGGAGCCTGACTTTGATGGGATGGACGAGGACAAGCTGCGGGAAGGTTTATCGGCAGTCGGCTTCGACGGAGAGCTACCGTCAGAGGTTGAAGAGTTGCGGGCGATGGCCAAGAAAGCCTTCAGTGGTGCGAAGGCCTGGAGCCCGTACTAATTGCTGGATTATCATTTTTGTGCTACGATGGTTATTGTCGGTTGCCGTGATGATGTCTGGTACTTTCTCCGGTTCTTCTCTGCCCACTACCTCGACCTCGGGGGGTTCGGCATGCAGCGCTGGGAGTTCGGGGGCGGCTGGTTCCTCGGCGTCGAGCGGTGCACTCACTGGGCCTGCTGCGAAGCAGGCTCAGCAGAGGTCGCCACATGTGCTACCTCCTCGTGACGGGACCTGGTCGACATGCGTCTCGTCTACTTCGATTTCAGACGCCAGCGGCTGTATGCACTGCTCACCACCCTCGCCCTCCGTGGCATCGGGTGGCAGAGGGTACCAGCAGCCGCAGGCGGGTCTCTCGTCCCCTGTGGAACTCGTAGCAGTTTCGAAAAATGTGTCAGGACAGCCACCTGCCCAACTTTCCCATGCAGGTGGGCGTGGGGGCGACGGGAGGGTGGTCAAAGGCCTCATCACGACGGTGAACGTGTCGAGTGGCGGCCCTCTCATCAAGTTTTTAGCAGCTGGCCCGCCCAGCTCCATTATTGCGGTGCAGGAGCATCATGGCACCCTGTCTCGGCTGAGTTCGTTGCAAAATCAGGCGAAGGATCTCGGCTATCATGGAGTTTGGAGTGCTGCGGTGCCGTCAGATGGTGGTGGAACCTCCGGTGGCGTGGCTATCCTTACCAAGACGCACATCTCGGTCACGGCGGCGCCCTACTTCGACCAGGACATCGTGCCTGGAAGGCTTTGTGCTGCTCATGTTCATTGGGGTGTGCGCAATGGCATTGTGGTCGTGTCAGCCTACTTTCATGATTCGGTTGGACTCAATGACGATAACGCTTTCATTCAGGCCCACTTGCAACACTACTTGCTGTTACTTTCGGCCTTAAAGCTTGATTGGGTCTGTGTTGGCAACTTCAACATGAGCTCGGATGTGCTGATGACAGGTTGGAGCCAAGGGTTTCCAGGAGTCCATTGTGTGCCGCGTGATTGTACCTGCGTGAAAGGCCAAGGTAGCATCATTGACTTCGGCATTGTTTGCAGCAATTTGGCTTTGCGTGTGGACCCACCCTGGGTGGACCAGGAGTCTGAGTTGTATCCACATCACCCTGTTCACTTTCCCTTGGCTGTGAATGATGTTGAGGCGTGGGCCCGCCTGCCCGCGGAGCCTCGTGGCTGGGGGTCCGAGGCTCCGATTGGCTGTGCGCCTTTCCCGCGTACTCGTGAATGGGAACGTGCTTTACATTGTGTTCTGACAGCTGAGGGCCAGGTGGGCCTACAGCGTGCTTGGGACCAGGTATTGCATGGTATTGAATGTGAGCTGTCTGATCGATGGGGACACAGGCAGCTGGATCGCTTGTCGCATGGATGCCGCGGGGGTAACGTTTCCTTTCGCATGGTGAAGCTCGAGTGGAAGCCTCCTCGGCGGAGAGTGTACCAGACTTCGCAGGTGGCGGCGCTGCAGGTGGCGGCACGCTGGCTCAGGCATGGTCGCTCTATGTGGCAGCAGGTTTGTGAGCTTGGGCAGAGGCTGATGGCTGCCAACGTGGTGCGCTCGGTCTCTGTTGGTCAGACTTCTCGGTTGGTTGAGCTGCTGTGCGAGCTGAATCAGTTCTACGTGAAGATTGGTCGGGCGTCGGAGACGCTGGGCAAGCTGGATGTGGACCTGGCGCAGTTCTTGGCTCGTGGCATCGCTGTCTGGACAGACCCTTTTGCTGGACAGGCAGTGCAGAGCTTCCTGGATCGTGCTGATGAGGCTAGGAAGAAGTTCGAACGTGAGCAAGGGGCCAATTGGCGGCAGTGGGCTCGTGATGCCTTGAGTGGAGGTGCTTCAATGGCGCATCGTTTTACCCGTGTTCATCCGTTGCAGGAGGTGCTGGACCAGACCACTCGGGCCAGCCCCCATCAGCTTGTGCAGCGGGAGATGGAGAAGTGGAAGAAGATCTGGACGGTGCATGGCCTCACGCAGTGCGCTAGGCCCCCTGATTTCGACGACTGGGGCCTTTTGCCCGGGATGTCCGTGGCCATGCTGCGGGTGGTCTTCCTGAAACTAAAGGCGAAGACTGCTGTGGGTCAGTCGGGCATTGCTCCGCGTGCGTTGTGGCACCTCTCGGATGCAGGTCTCATCGTGCTGTCAAAGTTGTTCCAACGGTGCGAGATGTTGGGTTTCTGGCCAGATAATCGCATATTCACCACGTTGGTGAGGCTGCCGAAGGAAGGAGGCGGGTCCCGTCTCATAGCTTTGGTCCAGACGCTGGTTCGGGTGTGGGCTAAGGCCCGCAGCTCCATCAGTCGGCAGTGGGTTGTTCAGACTGGCCTTCGTGATGTTTGGGGAGCTGGAGGCGTTGGTCGTACTTCTTCGGCGGCGGCGTTCGAGCATAACCTGATGGTGGAGGTCGCGTCGCTGCTCGGCTGGCACACGGCGACGGCGGCGGTGGACGCGTGGAAGGCCTACGAGTCCGTCAGCCCTGGTGAGCTGATCTGCGAGGCCCGCCACCATGGTTTTCCGCTTCGGCTGGCCTGGATGGTGATTGAATACCATCGCCAGCCGAGGGTATTGACGGCCTTCACCTCCTACTCTGAGCCTTTTG
Organism: Prorocentrum cordatum; assembly: GCA_963575745.1. Lineage (NCBI taxonomy): Eukaryota > Dinophyceae > Prorocentrales > Prorocentraceae > Prorocentrum > Prorocentrum cordatum. The sequence continues at coordinate 287,788 of CAUYUJ010012303.1, read as the reverse complement.
TTTCTTGGCAGGGCATGCTTGCAGGCTGCGCCCATTCCACCTCCCTCCTCACTCTCCTCACCCTGCGCGCTGTGCGGCGTGTCCGAGCGAGTGGCGTCGTGCCTCGTGCTTTGGTCGACGACCTCACGATTCAGTGGGTTGGGGAGGAGGCGGGTGGGATCTCGAAGCTTTTTAATGCGCTGGCCAACTTTAAAGCTGTCGGGATCGTTCTCCAGGACTCGGCCTCGGGGAAGTCTGGCTACGTGGTGACCAATCGCAAGGTCCTGCGGGCCTCAAAACCCTGGGCCCGAGCTGTTCGGCTGGAAGCCAAGCGTAACATGCGTAATCTTGGCCACGAGCTCTCTGGGCGTGAGCGCAGGAGACCGCTCACCCGACATAGGATCGCTAAGCTAGGTCGTCGGATGAAGCGTGTTTACCCTCTGCAGAAGGCAGCGGGGACTCGTGTTTCTGTTCTGTGGCGCACTGGACTGCTGCCAGGCGCCAGTCACTGCTGCGCCGTTTCTGGGACCACGGACGCCGAACTTCGGAAGTTGAGAGCTGCTGCGGGGGCTTTGGTTGGCGCCAAGGGTCGCGGGGGGTCCTTGACGGTCTACTTGGCGTCTCAATCGGATCCGCGGTGTGACCCGATTTTTGAAGCCACGATTGCTCCAGCCAAACACTACGCCCAGGTGGCGTGGATGCAGACTGTGTCCCTGGGTACCCTCGAGAGGGCTTGGAGGGCCCTGGCCGAGAAGCGGGGTCAGAAATTCTCCTGGCTCCACGCTTCGGGCCCGCTTTCGGTGGTGGCTTTGTCTCTCCTCCGTGTTGACTGGTGCATGGAGCCGTCTGTGCTTATCCGTTCCGATCAGGGAATGGTGTATTCTTTGCTACAGACTGACCCGCAGCATTTAATCAAGTTGCTACGTGCTGGCATCCAGCGCTGGCAGATGCGTCGCACCCAGGCTCATTTTCCAGGTTTCCCCGCGGACGCTAAGTTGTGGCCCCGTGGGATCCGCGCCTGTGCTGGGTCCAAGTGGGCCGCGCTCAAAAACCCCAGGTCGGCTGGAATCCTTCGGTCTCTCTGGTCTGACCCCTGGTGGCCCCAGGCCAAGTTGCATGACAAAGGGCTCGCCCCCGATCCTAAGTGTAGGGGCTGCGGAGCGGACAGAGAGACGCGTGGTCACCTGCTACTCGAGTGCCCTGTGCTGCGTGAGCAGTTGCTGGAATTTGAAGATGAAGTTCCGATTTCTGAGTCCCTGGCCAAAGCTCGTGATAGGTTTTTGGACCAGGGGCCTGTTGGGCGCCGAGGGGCCGCTCTGGACCCTGAGAGTTTTGAGTTGTCGGTTGGGCTCCCTTTGCTCCCGATGAAACCCCCTGACCCTCCGCGCGACCCACCGATTTTCTGGTGGGGGGATTGGGAATCTGATCCCTCGCAGTGGTCCAATGCTGCGTTTACGGATGGGTCGGGCATGCGGTCGTCTCAACCAGAGATTAGGGCGTGCGGCTGGGGCGTTGTCCAGCTGAGTGCGTCGGGCACGCCACTAAGAGCGTGCTATGACAGACTCGGAGGCGCCAGTCAGACGGTTGGCGACGCCGAGCGGGTCGCATACTTGCGGGCGGTGGAAAAAAATCCCGTCGCTGCAGGTCGTCGTCACCGATCTTTTGGGCCTGGCCAATGAAGCGCAGGAGTGGAGTGCGGTGTCTGAAGGTCCAGGGGCTGAGCATGCTGCTGTGTGGCGGCAGATTCGCGCGGCGGTCGTGCGTCGTGGAGGGGTCCCGCCCATGACGCACTGGTGTCCTGCCCATAGGGACCTGTCCGAGGCGGCCCTGGCGACCCCTGGATCTGGCCCGCCTTTTTTGTACGTCCTGGGCAATGCCTGGGCTGATTTCTTTGCCAGGAGTGCCAGGAGTTTGCCAAATATCTGGCTTGGGCTGCGGGTCGGGCCATCGACTTGGGGATTGGGGCGTCGTCGTCGTCGGTGGGAGCTGCCCGTTCTCGTCCGAGGCCTGGCCCCCGCCCGACCCCTGTTGAAATTTTAGAGCCTGGGGAGCCACTCGCGTGCCACAGTATGTATAGGAGTGATGCCGCCCAGGAATGGAGATGCAGGCGTTGTGGTGTCTCGACAAGGACTGCAGCTGGTCTCCGCGCCCTCAGGTCCTGTTCGGCGCGCTGCACACCGACCGAGGTGCAGCGCTGGCAGGCCGCCCGTGCTTTCTCTCGATGCTCCGATTGGAGGCCGACCTCCGATGCAGTCCACGTCGCTTTGGAGGCGGCGGCAAGGGTCCTTGAGACGGGCCCCGCCTGGACGTCGGGCTCTGGGGTGGACTCTGGGGCGCGGCGTTTTGCCGACGTGGCCTTGTTCCGCGACCTCGGCCATCGGATGGCCGAGGCGGGGGTGTACGTCTTCTGTGAGCGGTGTGCTTGCTTCGCTGGGGAGTCTGGGAGGGTGCGTGGTCTCAAGGCCCCTTGTCAGGGACCCTCGGAGGTCCCCAAGACTCTGAGCGCCCAGAAGACCCGCCTCGAGAGGTTGAGGAGTGGGCTGCCGCCTAGGTAGCGGCTGAGGGTCCTGGGTCCTGGCTGGTACCGATCTGGGGCCCTCGAGTTTTGATTTTATCTGATGTAGAGTGGGTTCGGGCGACTTGGACTCACCTTCTACTGGCGTCCTTCTCCCCTCGGGGTGAGCCCACCGTCTCTCCCGAGCGCCGCCCCGTCCCAAGTCCCATTCGCGAGTAGCCTTCTCCTTGCACTCGGAGTGCCCTTCTACCCTCCCGGGAGTAGGCTTCTACTCCTGGGAGTAGCCTTCTACTCCCCCTGGGGGTAGCCGTCTGACCCCCTTGGAGTAACGATGGGAATAGTCTCCTACCCCCCTGGGGGTAGCCGTCTTCTCCCCGTACCCCCCTGGGAGTAGCCCTGTACGCCCTTGGGAGTAGGTTTCTCTTTCCCCTGGCAGTAGCCTTTTACTCTCAGCAACAGTCATCTACTTCACCATTCCGAAGGATAGCCTGCTACTCCCCTGGGAATCGCCTCCTCTCGCTCGGAGTACCCTTCTACCTTCCTGGGAGTAGGCTTCTAATCCTGGGAGTAGCCTGGGAGTAGCCGTCTACCCCAATGGGAATAGCAATGGGAATAACCCCCTACTCACCCGGGAGTAGCCGTCTACTCCACGTACTCCCCGGGGAGTAGCCTCGTACACACTTGGGAGTAGCCTTGTACATCGCCTGAGAGTAGCCTTTTACTCTCGGCAATAGCCATCTACTCCAACAGGGTGTAGCTTTATACCCCCTAGGAATAGCCTCCTACCCCATGGGAATAGCCCCCTACTCCCGAGAGTAGCCGCCTACTCCGGAGGTCGGAGACTACTGCGGGGGGTAAAGTGTCAACTTCGGGGAGTAGTCGTTTACTCCCCTAGGGGATAGCCTTCTACTCCCCTGGGCGTAGCCTACTACTCTCATTGGAGTAGCCTGCTACCCCCATGGGAGTAGCCTGCTTCTCCGATTGGATTGGAATGGCCTTTTTTTATTTCCTGGGGACTAACTAGCCTTCTACTTCGCCTGGGAGTAGCCTTCTACTCCCGCCAGTAACTCCCCCTCAGGCAGTAACCTCCCCCCCCCTGGAGTGACCTCGCGCCGTCCTGGGAGTAGCCTCCTACTTCGGGGAGTAGTCTCCTTCTCAGGGGGGCAAGGGGCTACTGCGGGAGACCAATTGTTATCCTCCTCCTCCTTCTCCCCCTCCCCCTCCTCCTCCTCCTCCTCCTCCTCCTCCTCCTTCTGCTCCTTTTCCTCTCACTCGTTTCTCCTGCTGCCGCTCCCTCCCTCTCTCCGTCCTTTAATCATTCAGTCCTCCTATATACTCTGCTCGACCGTCCTGCCCTCCTCCCTCCCTGCACCCCCGTCTCCCGCTCTCCTACGCGTTCCGCCCTCCATCCATCCATTCATCCATCCCGCCTCTTCCTCCTCCCCCTCCCCCCCAGCCCATCACTCACTCCCTCCCTTGCATTTATCCGCCTCCTCTTCCTCCCTCTCCCTGCGCCCGCCCTCGTCCGACTTACTCCCCCGTTGCCATCCCCGCTCCCTTCCCTCGTGTCTCGTTTGCCGCTTCGCGCCATCAGTCGGGCACCCGTGCGGGGACTGGTTCCAGGGCCTCTCACCCGTCGGCCCCGACCAGACTAGCCCCGCGCACCGCGCATGGAATAGCCAGTCGGCTACACCTCGTGGCCAGATGCCATGACTAGGGGGAAAACAAACGTACCCCGCTTTTGACCACCCTCGCTTCCAAGAGATACCAAACGATGCCAAATTGCAGCCTGTACTGGTCAGGCCGCTTGACGAGGAGGCGCGTGGTATGGCTTGGTGTTGCCTGGAAGCGAAAGCGGGGTAGGTAATTCACGCTCTGACTGACATAAGCTGGTCAACCCCCGACACCACGCATCGACACCTGACCCCAGCCACAGCTACCAATTTAATGACCCCGCATGGGCAGATGCAAGGGCATCGCCCTGCCATCCGCCACCATGCACCCACTGGCACCTGGCCCGCGCGCCCTGACAGCGTCTCTCGCCGGAATAGCAATCGGCTGCCCCGCGCCACCGCTCCCCCAGCTCGTGCCGCTACAGGCGCATGCGGCCCTGGCACTCAGCTCGTGGCAGCAGCCCTGACATCCACGAAGACGAACACCTCCTCCTCCTCCTCCTCCTCCTCCTCCTCCTGTCGCGTGGCTGGCGCAACCGGGTTCATGGTCAACCGCCGGCATCGCCCTGCCTGTACACGTGATCGTGCACCTGCGGGAGAGCAGCCACAGCTTCATGATGCGGAATGCCTAGCACCGACCTTGCCTTCTGGAGGTGGCAGAGGTGGAGGAAGAGGGAGTACGACGCGACAGAAAACGCGAACTCCTCCTCCTCCTCCTCCTCCTCCTGCGCCCACCCACCCACCCACCCACCCACCCACCCACTCCACGTCGCGGCAGTCTCCATCGTGCTGGGCACCTTGACGGCGACGTGCGCGCAGATCATGGCCGCACGCTCGCTCGCGGCAGCAGTAGCG
>CAUYUJ010012303.1:197766-280266 GCA_963575745.1 Prorocentrum cordatum | reverse complement strand
TCGCGCTGTCAAATTGATGCCGGCAGCGGTCGGCAATCCAGTCGGGTCCTCGGCACGCACACGAGGGCGTGGTGCGCCACGCCCTCCGCATGTCGCTGCGCATGGGATGAACAGGATATCGAGGTGCTACTGTATACCTGAGACCGCTGTTCCGATTTGACCTCCTCGTGGTGGGAGACCTTCTGGATGAAAGCTGTTTGAACGACCCCCCCCCGGCTGCGTCCTGGCTTCAGCCATCCAGTTCGACCATTACGTGTGGCGTTTTTTCAAGAAAATGAGGAAGAGCCAGACGAGAAGGAAGAATGACGAGGGGCAGGAGTCGGAGTGAAGTAGGTGCGGAAGGTGAGGGAAGTGGAGGCGTGAGGAGGATGGGGAGGAGGAGGAGGAGGAGGAGGAGGGGGAGGAGGAGGAGGAGATAGGGGAGGATGAGGATGAGTATGAGGACCAGTGTGAACCCAAGAGTCCAAGAGTCATCAACAATGTTGGGATTAACCCTCCCTCCAAGCTCCCTCTTCATAGGCCCCATACGACGGTTCATTTCCATTGAGGGACCTGCCTCGTTGGAAGACAACCGTTTGAAGATCCTGAGGCATGCCAAAACATTGTTCTCGGGATTTCAACGCCACGTATCAACCTGACTGCCGCGTCCTGGCGATCCTGATCGTGCCATAACGCCGTTTGTGGATGTCAACACCAGTCTTGATACGTGGATCATGGGAACCATTGAGACTCTTGCAAACTTTGGCAACGAAATTGCGCGGCGCTAGTGCGGGAGCCACGTTTTGAAACGACCCGCCCTCAATCCGTGAAACTCTTGCAGTGTGATGCAAAGACTGCGGGCGGCGCTAAGGCGAATGCCACATTTTGAAAAGAAACCGCCCTCAATCCGTGAAGGTCTTGCAAACTCTTAACATGAATGTGCGCGGCGCTAAGGCGAAAGCCACATTTTGAAAACGACCCGCCCTCAACCCGTGAAATTCTTGCAAATGTTGAAAAAGAAATTGCGTGGCGCCAAAGCGAGAGCCACACTTTGAAAACGACTCGCCCTCCATCCGTGAAACTCTTGCAAGTTGTTCAAACGAATGTGCGCGGCGCTTTGGCGAAAACCACATTTTGAAAACGACCCGCCCTCCATCCGTGAAACTCTTGCAAATTTCGAAAACGGAATTGCGCGGCGCTGATGCGAGAGCCACATTTTGAAAACGACCCGCCCTCCATCTGTGAAGCTTCCATTTGTTTCAGCTTCAGAAGCATAAATGGAAAGAAAGTCTCAGGCGAAGCGCCCGGCCCACCCAAAAAACTGGCCTCGGGGTGCGACAGGGAGGAGTTATCTATCAGGAGAAGGACTTGATGATGAGGATGAGGATGAGGATGACGAGGAGGAGAAGGAGGAGGAGGAGGAGGAGGAGGAGGAGGAGGAGGAGGAGGATAGGGAGAGGAAGAGGAGGAGCAGGAGGAGGAGGAGAAGGAGTTGGAGGAGGAGGAGGAGGGGAAAGAGGGGCAGGAAGAGGAGAAGGAGGAGGAGGGAGGGAGGGAGGAGGAGGAGCAGGAGGAGGAGGAGGAGGAGGAGGGGGAGGAGGAGGTGCAGGAGGAGGAGGTGGAGGAGCAGGAGGACGGATCAAACGGACCGGCTCGAACGAGCCAGCAGGCCCCCGATCGGGGAGGAGGAGCAGAAGAGGCCGGATCAAATGGACCAGCTCGAAGGAGCCAGCGGGCCCCGCCCACGCCCAGCCACTCTCCCACCACATACACACGAACCAAGTCTGGCGCGACTGAGTACGGCAGGTTCGTGTCGTGACGACCCCAGCCCAGCGCTGGTTTCTGAAACCGCGTGGATCGTTAAAACTGGAACGATCGGCGGCTTCTCGATCGCCCGATCGTTCCATGTAGGCCGATTCTGGGCCACTGGCGGCGTTCAACCTTGAACGCCCGCGGCGGGGTCGCCGCCAATCGACAAGACGCGAACCTACCGTATTCGGACTGGTGCGTGCCCCCACCAAGCGAATGTGAGGCGCTCGCGCGCAGGCGCGGCCCGGCTTCCGACGACAGGGCGAGAGAGAAAGCAACGGGACGCGACCATGTGTGGTCAAGCAAGACCTGAAGGGTCGAAGGCGCCGGCCTTGCATGCATGGAGAAGGCCCGCGCCTTGTAAGAAGCATGGGTGCTTCTCGGTTGCCTTCCCTCCTCCCCCTACCCCCCTCTGCGCGTGGCCGAGAATACTCGGGCAAAAAAGAGAACGCAGACAGGATGGGAAGAGTGGAAGCCGCACGGGAACGGCATGACGGAACCCGAAAAGATGTGCCGCGAAAAGCGGCCAGGACGATCGAAATAGCGGCAGCGGTGCCGTCGGGTCGTCGTCGAGTCGTCGGGCTCGCTCGAAGGCACCAGGGTGTGCGAAAAGCCACAGGGAAGCTTTCCAGGTTTCCGCCGTCCCCACCCAGGAGAGGAGGACTGACCCCAAAAAGTACCGTGCCGCATTTTGGGGTGAATGACGGACCCCAAACTGCAAGCCGAAGCCAGGGCGAGGACAAATTCGGGTGAGGATAAGTCGAGAATCCGGAGGATCTCATACTCCACTAATTGGACCGGCCATCGAACCTAAAACCCGGGCTGCAGCATGACCTGCAGCATCAACAGCAGCAGTAGCAACAGCAGCTGTAGCAGCAGCAGCAGCAGCAGCAGCGGCAGCAGCAGCGGCGGCGGCAGCAGGAGCAGCAGCAGCAGCAGCTGCAGCAGGGGAAAGGGGAGGAGGAGGAGGATGAGGATGAGGATGAGGAGGAGGAGGAGGAGGAGGAGGAGGAGGAGGAGGAGGAGGAGGAGGAGGAGGAGGAGGAGGAGAACGACGACGACGACAACGACAACGACAACGACCACGACGAAGACGGGGAGGAGGAGGAGCCCCCTTTTTTTTACTCGACGAGGGAGCCCAAGTGCCTCTGGAAACGGGTGCAATACACTGATTCGGCGAGCTGTCGCAGGCACGCTCCGTGCCCGTACTTTGGTCCAGCGCGCAGGCCTGGGGCGAGCGCCACCCGCGCATCAACGCGAGGAGCAGGCAAAAGGCAGGCCGCGGGTCGCAGTGTCTCCCAAGAGGGCACCGACGGTGGTGCATCAGCCTAGCTATCTCCGATGCTTGGTGTCTGGATCTATTCGCCCAAGAATAGCTCACGACGAGAACTTGAAAAGAAACAATGTCTCCCCGCTAATCGAAGAGGTATGCCGCGGCCTCTTCATCAGCCTCATAACATTGCTCGTGCGGTGCCGTGCCACCCGCAGGCGGGGGGGACGTGGAGGCACCATGGGAGGAGGTCGAGGTGGGTCGGGGAGCCTGCTGCACCGTGCCAGGCACGGTCTCACCTCTAACAAAGATGATGGGGCGGCGGCTCACGGTCGTCATCCCTGCTGCAGCACATCCAACCACGTCGCTACCTCGTCCTCCAGCCAGCCCGCGGGCATGACGCCCGTGAACCTCGTCGCGACGCCCTCCGCCTTGAAGGCGTGCGTCACCGTGCCCCTCATGGGCCACGTGGGGCCCGCGATGAGGAGCTTGGCCTTGCTCTCGTCGTGAGGCTGCTCGATCTTGATGGCCTGCACGTCCAACTCCACCTGCTCGCGGGTGATGGTCGGCTCGCCCGTCGTCGGTTCGATCTTGTCGAGGTAGTCGTTGAGCTGCTGGCGGCTCACGCCGCCCACGTCGCATGTGGCCAGCTTCTCGAGAAGGGTGACCGCCAGAGAGGCAGTCGGGCTGCCAACCGCTCGAAGCTGATCTGGTCCTGCCTCGCGCGCGGTCTGCACCTGCTTCCTGTAGTCCTCCAGCGTCTGCTGCAGCGCCGTGATGACCGGGTGTCCCTTCGGCATCGTGAACGTGTCGACCACCGTCGCCATCGTCAGGCGCTGCCGCTGCGCTGTCTGGAGGGATAGCTTGGCTATCGCGGCCAAGCGCTGCTGGATGTTCGCGTCCTTGCTCGTCCACTTCTTCTCCGTGTGGCCGCCTCGGCGATGACGGCGGCCTCCTCGATGTCGTCCTTTGCCTCCAGCCTTGCCGTCGAGGATCTTCTGCAGCTCCCCCTTGGCGTCGTCCATGGCTGTGTCCCTGTCCTTGTCGCCCTTCCTTCCCTTCTTCGGGTCGGGAGGCTTGGAGTCGCCGCCAGAATTCCCAGACGCCTGGGAGGATGCCGCTGGGGCGGCCGTCCGCCACGCTGCTCTCGGCCGAGGGGGGCCTGGCTCCTGGAAGCTGCCCGTCGCCGCTGCTGCCGCGCCGCCCGACATCTTGTGCAGGTGGTGCTCGAGGTTCAGCAGGCGGTGCTTGTCGAGGTCGCAGTAGCGGTGTGCTCGCGGCTGTTACCCGCGAAGGTGCCGAGGTGGGTGGCCAAGAAGAAGAGGTCGGCGGAGGTCGAGCTGCCACTCGTCGTCGCACTGGTCCCTCTCGTGCCCGTCTCCGAGCCTGGCGTCGTGCAGCAAGTTGACGAAACGCTGCGCGCAGGTCTGCACGAAGGTCGGGAGTGTCGTCCAGGTCGCCGAAGGTCGGCGGTGGCGCGACTGGCCTGGGGGCGCCGGCTGGGGCGCGGACACTGTGCGCTGGCTGAGGCTGAGTGACTGTGAGCCGAAACCCTACGGACGTATGAGGAATGTGTGTGGCCAGGTGTGCCCGCAGCTCTGCTGGGTCGTCGTACTGTTCCTGGCACTCTGGTTGGTCCGTATCTTCAGCCAACGGGCAGCGTGTCTCAGCAGACGGGGTCCAATCATAACAGTGGCGAGTGAGATTCTGAATACACCTGCCTGCTCTCCAAGCGCCACTGAGATGCCTCCGCGTGTGATCCACGCTGCCGAAGATCGTCTGGCAGCTAAGGCATTTATTGTCGAGCGTAATGACGGACAAGATCGGGGGGGTGCCGTGTCCAGGGAGCGTCGTGGCCCATATTTGGTGTTTGACGAGCTCCCTATTGGTGGCGAAACGTGCTCGGCAGCCCTCGATCCCGCAAACTAGCGGGGCCAGCTCGGCCTCGTCACTCTCCGTGTCCCCCACCTCCTCCCCCTCCTTCGGTAATTGCTCCAAGAGAAATTCAGGTGGGGCCCATTCGCGTGCCCGTGCCGTCGTTCTCATCGCTCGAAAATCACAATATCTGAAAGCCTCGGTGACCTCAGGGTTCCCAAAGAAATTGGCCATCGTACGGGGTTGCAATCGGGTGGGCCAGGGCCGCGTTCAGGTCCTGAGAAAACTGGGGAGCCCACGGGTGGATGTGTGGAGACGGGTTAAGCTCCCCATTCGGCAAGACAGTGGCATCTGCAACCTCGTTGCCCGCCTCTCTGGCTCGTCGCTCAAATCGGCAATCTCCAAAGAAAATACTAAGATAATGGCGGTGGTGTTCGGGGTTCCCTGCGATGGACTGCCGCCATCTAAGACGACGGACCATAAGCTCGATTCCAGTCGGCGGGGTTCGCCACTCTTCGAAAATCTGCTTGGTCGTCCAGGATGTGTGCGCGCCGTCCTCGTGCTCAACATGCGCGCGCCCGTGCAACATAGCTCGCATCTTCTTGGCTAGTGACGTGTCGATGTCCATAAGCTCATTCGTGGTAAGCACGTACGCCTCCAGACCCGACCATACTCTGCCCGCTACATTAGCTAGGAATGTGCTGCGCATGCTTCGCCAAGGACCCGCCGTGAACCAGTGCTGCCGAAGATTGCTCCACCCGATAGACCCTGCTCTAATGCGTGCCCTGATCTCTCTTCTGTTACTGCCCTGCACGTGGATGAACCCGCCCAAGTGGATAAGGTTGGTCACTTTTCCTGAGATCCGTGCCTCGGCTTCCTTCGTGTCCTTAGCAGTGGCCAGATGAACGAGGGTTTCCTGTTTGTCAACGTGTTGGGCGTACTCGCCCTCCTGAAGGCGCTTATCTAGGATGCGATTGTCCAAGTAATCGAGTTGCAACGCCTCCTGCACCGTGCCCGTGGGAACGATGATCACACGAATCAAGTCGTCGATAAATCCGCCGAACGAGGCATCAATATCTGTACTGCTGGGATCAGATGTGTCACCTACGTGATCTCCTGGTTCGTGTAAGGGGTCATGGCATAGCAAATCGTCGCCGATTATCGTGTTCAGCTCTCGCTGCCACATACTGACAAGAGGGTAGAATGCATCCATGAATAGCTCAGGCTCGTTAGAGTCTCCCATTCTGCCCCCCGTCGTGGGATGTAAACTGACGTCACCATCACGTGCTTGATAATATAAAATGCCCGTGCTCCTGTGGTGCGTGAGTAACTCGTCATAGTATTCGTCAACTCCCCGTGACCTATGTGCGTTGAACAAGCGCTCGTGCATGCCCGTGCCAAAGGCGTTGCGCATATCATACGACTTGACCAGATAATAATGATGACACCGTCGAAGTTTCCACATGATGAGTTTGATGATGGTCATGAGTCCCTCCCTCCGCCTATGGATGATGCCGCCGTATGCCCAGGGAGGGGGGTCGAACCGACTGCCGAAATCTACTAGCCCGACACGTAACAGTACTCGCCACCAATGACAGAAACAATGCAGTATACGCAAGCATTTTGTAATGTCAGTGACATCGTTTCCCGTCGGGGTTTTGCCTGGCTTGCCGATGGCGATAGCATGACTGACCCGGGCGTGCTGGGGTAGAAGTGCTCGTGCTCGTATGTGTGCCAACAACTGTACGAACATGTCGTGACCCACCTGCGCGTGCTCTGAGTCAATGTTGATCGTCCTCCGAACGCGGGTCGTGGCCGCCAGTGCCTCGAAATCCAGAAGGTCGGGATCATGTCGTCTCCACGTGGAACCTATGCCTTCCTGGGAGTACCCTGGGCGGAACAGAAGGGCGGGAAATAGCAGCAACTTAGATATCTCGACAGGCCACGACCACGGAGGTGCATATCTACGATGGGTGCTGTGAAGGATCCTTTTCTTGACGAGCTCAAGGTCCTCTGCAGCCCTCTCGTGGTCCTCAATGGTCGGGAGGGCGAGTCGGGGTCCATAGGCAGGGAGGTCCTCGAGGGGGGTATCCAGGAGCTTCTGAACGGCCTCAGGGGTCATGTATTTGCTCATGTGCGCGTTTGTCGTCGTCAAACCCCCCTCGACAGCTGGTAGGCTCATCGCCTTCCTGAAGTCCTCGGCGCTGGGGCGACTCGTCGGGAGGGCCAGATAGCATCTCTTCCGAGGTCCCATGTTGGTGCCCGCCCGAAGCCTGATGAGGTATCCCACCCGAGCCTGGTCGCGAACCGCCCACGCCTCCCTGATCTCCTGTTCGAGCGACTCCCTCCTCCACCTCTCCTGCCATCGTCGATGCGATCGAAGCTGGTGATCGAGACGTCGGAGGAGACCGCCCGAGAGTTCGAACCCAAGGTCTCGCAGTTCGGCCCGCTGTCGAAGTAACCTCCTCCTCTCCTCCTTCGCCTCGGTGACCCACGCGGGAGGAGGAGGAGGAGGAGGAGGAGGAGGAGGAGGAGGAGGAGGAGGAAAAAGAGGAAGAGGAGGAGGAGGAGGAGGAGGAGGAGGAGGAGGAGAAGGATGCGGAAGGAAGGAAGGGAGGAGGAGGAGGAGGAGGAAAGGAGGAGGAGGAGGAGGGGAGGGGGAGGAGGAGAGAGTAGGAGGTAGGAGGGAGGGAGGGATGGGAGGGAGGGGAGAGGGGGGGGATGAGGAGGAGGAGAAGAGGCGGAGGAGGGGGGGAGGGGAGGAGGAGGGAGGAGGAGGGAAGAGGTGGAAGGAGAGGAAGGAGTAGGAAGAAGAGGAGGGGCGGGGAGGAGGGACGACGAGGAGACGATGACGGAGGAGGATGGGGGAGGGGGGGGAGGAAGACGGGGGTAGGGGTACACACCGGGTCTGGCCCTGAAGAAGAAGGAACCCTTTTCATTGGGGAGGGGCTCCGTGTCCCTTCATTGTTTCACCGTTTTGTCCCAGGTTAACCTTGGATTTCCGACGGGAAGTCGAAGTTGAACTTCTGGAGAAAAGGGGCCTCGTTCCTTATTGTGGGTTCCCTAGGTCAGCGCCCCGACTGTACCCTTGCCCCCCGCGATTTCTGAGGGGGAGGGTGGGGTGTACCATGACAGCCAGCCTTTACCGTGCGCGGGAAGCGGCCTCCTCCGCTGCAGCGTGGGCCTAATCTTCGGATCGGTGTTTGGCTTCCGTCGTTCAGGATGGCGTTCTCGCCCCAGCGCGGGCCTCTTTCTCGCGCGCCCATCCGCCCGCCACCACCGCGCCGCACCACCACCACCACCACCATCACCACCACCACCACCACCACCACAACCACCACAACCACCACCAGCACCACCACCATCACAACCACCACCAGCACCACCACCGCCACCACCGCCACCAGCATCAGCACCACCACCACCACCACAACCACGCACACACGCACGCACGCACGCACGCGCACCAACACCCACTACGCACGCGGGCGCGGAGCCACAGGTCCGCTACGACACGCGTCCGCGGATAGAGAAAATCAGCGCCATGGTAAGGGATGGGAGGGAGGAGTAGGACGTCAGATATGACGCGAGCGCACCTAGCTTGTCCTCCACCCCCTCCTCCTCCTCCTCCTCCTCCTGCTCCTCCTCCTCCTCCTCCTCCCCCTCTTGCTCATCCTGCTCCGCGAGCCCAAGGGTACACAGACAGCTCCGCGAACCCAAGGGTACGCAGACGGCTCCGCGAGCCCGAGGGTGCACAGACAGACCTCCTCCTCCTCCTCCTCCTCCTCCTCCTCCTCCTCCTCCTCCTCCTCCTCGTCGTCCTCCTCCTCCTCCTCCTCCTCCTCTCCGTAGCCATTTTGGCTCAAGTACCATTTTGGCTCACGCGCGCTCGCTGCTGGCCCCGCCGCCGACGCGCCGACGCCTGGTACGGCGATGGCTGCCCGCGCGGCACCGCTCGAGGGCGCGCGCGGCGCGCTCCTCGCGGTCCACGCCGCCGCTGGGCTGGCGGCCCGCGCCCCCGCAGGCGGCCGCGACGCGGTGCGCCTGCTGCGCGCGGCTGAGGGCCTCCTCCGCACGGCCGTGGCCGTGCTGGCGGCGCCGCCGCCTGCTCCCGCCCCGCCTGCTGAGGCGGCCGCGCCACCCGCCGCCCCGCGGCGGCGGCGCCGCCCGCGCGGACGAGGCCGAGGAGCAGCCGCGGACATGGCGCCGCTCGACATGGAGGTGGTCGACGACGGGGGCGGGGCGGCGGAGGGTGCCGTGCGGGGCGCTGCGGCTCCCGATCCATCGCCCGTGCCGATGCTGGAGGACGACAGCTGGGCTGATGCTCTGCCGTTGGTGCAGCGGAGCCGCCCGCCATCCAGCGCGGCCTCGCGCGAGGGCAAGGGCAAGAACACGGGCAAGGGCGGCGAGCACTTTGGCAAGAGCAGGCACGCTGGATTGGAGATCTGGCAGCTTCGGAATCTCGTCCGCAGCCTGGCGACGCGCGCGAGGCTCCCCAAGGTGCCCGAGATCCCGTTCGACCGCGACGAGCTGATCGCAATGGCCAGCAACTTCGAGGAGATGCTGACCGCGTACGACGGCCCCCGCGCAGGTCGCGGCTCGGGCACGTGACAGGCGAGCTGGGCGTCGGCATCGGTATGCCCGTCGCGCTCGGCCTCGCGGCCGGGGGCCCTAGGCAGCCGCACGGCGCAGGGCCCCCGTTCCGGGGAAAGCCGTCGACTGCATGCAGTTCACGGTCGGGGGGTCTGGCTCCTCAGGTGGAGACCAGGCCCCCCGCGGCGGGAGGGTCGGCACCGGCTCCTCCTGAGGCTCGTCGTCCTCCTCCTCCTCCTCCTCCTCCCCCTCCTCCTCCTCCTCCTCCTCCTCCTCCTCCTCCTCCTCCTCCCGCCCTCGTCGTCGTCGTCCTCCTCCTCCTCCCCCCATCCTCCTCCTCCTCCTTCCTCCTCCTCCTCCTCCTCCTTCTCCTCCTCCTCCTCCTCCCTCCGCCTGCGGCCCAGTGCGGAATTTCCAGCCCGCAGTTTTTCTTTAGAGTCGTTTCCCGGCGAAGGGGTCGATGAGGCGTTGTAAGGACGCCGTTGTCCATAGGCTGCTTCAGACTACGGCGTCGCAGTCGCAGTCCCTCTTCCTCCTCCTCTCACCCGCCCTCCTCCTCCTCTCCACCTCCTCTCCTCCTTCCCTCCTCCTCCTCCTCCTCCTCCTCCCTCTCCTCCTCCTCCTCCTTCGCTGCTCCTCTCTCCTGCTCCTTCTCCTCCTCCTCCTGCTCCTCCCCTCCTCCTCCTGCTCCTCCTCCCCCTCCTCCTCCTGCTGCTCCTCCTCCTCCTCCTCCTCCTGCTATCCTGCCTCCTCCCTCCTCCTCTCCTCCTCCTCCTCCTCCTTCTTCCTTCCTTCCTCCTCCTCCTCCCCCCGTCATTCCCCCCCTCCTCCTCTTTCCCCCCCCTCCCCCCCTCCTCCTGCTTCCTCCTCCTCCTCCTCCTCCTCCTCTCCTCCTTCCTCCACCTCCTCCTCTTCCTCCTCCTCCTCTCTCCTCATCCTGTCTCTCCTCCTCCTCCTCATCCTCCTCCTCCTTCTCCTCCTCCTCCTCTCCCTCTCCTCGTCGTCGTCGCCCGCCTCGTTTTTTCCTGTCGTCCTCCTGCTCCTCCCTCCTGCCTCCTCCTCCGCCGCCTCCTCCTCTCCCTCTCCTCCTCCTCCTTCTCCGCCTCCACTCCTCCTGCTCCTCCTCCTGCTCCTCTCCTCTCCTCCTCTCCTCCCTCCTCCTCCTCCTCCCTCCTCCTCCCTCCTTCCTCCTCCTCCCCCCCCCCCTCCTCCTTCTCCTCCTCCTCCTCCTCCTCCTCCTCCTCCTCCTCCTCCTCCTCCTCCTCCTCGGCCTCCCCTGCAGCCGAGTGAGTGGAGGCCTCTCAGACGGGGTCGGAATGGATGCCCGGCGCGGGAGCTCCCGAGTTTGTTCAGGCTCGATCCGAGTCACGTTCTCGGGCGCGTTCGTCTAGGCCTCCCAGGTGGGGTCGGAGTAGCTGGAGTCGAAGGATCACTCCGCGTCGACGATGCAGCGGCGACGCGGCTCGATGTGGAGCCCGATCTTCCTCCACGCCGACGTCGCCGATGCATCGCCGGCGTCGCCGATGGATCGTCGATGCATCACCGATGCCTCGGCGATGCCGTGTTTTATTGCATTGTGCGTTGGCTAATCGCTTTCGTAGGCGACCACGTGAAGTTGTTTCTTGCTTCGATGTGTCAGCCGCTCGGCAGAGTCGACAAAAGCAGGCTGATGCACAACGTTCGTGCGGCGCGATCCGCCAACCTCGTACAGGGGGCCTCTGGTCTCGGACGGTCTCGATCCAGCGTGCGCTGGCGGACGCGCGCTCGTCGGCCCCCGACCAGGGCTCGTCTCGATTCCTCCGAGTCGCTGCGATTCGATTTCGATGGCTTCCGATTCCGATTCGACTCGGCTCTCGATTCCGATTTGGATTCCGATTTGGATTTCGACTTGGATTCCGATTCGATTCGACTTCGGATTCCGACTTCGACCCCGAGCTCTCAACGAGGCATAAGACTGCTTCGCCGAGCTCCGCCGACTCGACTCCTCCCGGCTCGGCTGCCGAGCCGAAAGGAGGGCCTGCGGGTAAGACCCCCCGGCTCTGCCATTCCCACAGCAGAGCCGGGGGGTGCGCATCCCATAGGTTGTCCGAGGTCCCGGGGGCGGAGGAAGGCCAGCATCCTCTTTCACGAGCTGCGCCACCTGAGAGCCAAGGAGGACACCTGGGGGGAGCCTGAATCGTCTCGGATCATTGACAAAATCATGAGAGGACCACCTAGCCTTAGGAACGATGCGGATTGGCTGAGCTGGAAGCCGCTGTTCCACGGGGTGCTGCTGGCCTGCTCAGCGCAGGATTTGAATGACATCCAGGCTGAAGCGGTGAGCACGGCCGACACGCTTGAGCGCCAGTACAAGGCAGCCCGAGGAGCTAGGTGGAGGGAATGGGTCCAAGAGGCCGTCAGTAACGGAGGGGGGGCTGCCTACAAATACAGTAAGGCCCCCATAGGTTGGCAGCCTGTTAAAAGCAATTCTGGATCCCCCCCTCCTGGCCCAGGAGCCCTGATGGGGCAGATGCAAGAGGTCTGGGAAGAAGTGTGGCAGACCCCCCCTGAGGCGTCGCATTTACCTGGGGCCATTCCTTTTCTGGACCACCAGATTCAGCTGCTCGGCAGCCAGGGGGAGGCCTGCGCTGCCATGCCTGTTCGCCGCACTGCCAGCGAAGTGCGCAAGGCGGCCGCCTGTTTCAAGAAGCGCACGGCGCTTGGAGCGGACTCGATACACCCGCGTGATCTGGCCTTGGTTTGTGATGAAGCTCTGGAGAGCCTGTGCGCGATCTGGGCCTGGTGTGAGCCCCTTAGGCGCATCCCAGTCCAGCTCGCCCTCATGTCCACGGCTCTTCTTCCCAAACCTGACGGTGGGTTCAGGCCCATTGGGCTTTTGCCAGGCATCTGTAGGGTGTTTGGCAAAGTCACGAGGCGAGAGGCTGTGGCCTGGGAGGGCCGACAGCAGCGGGACTACCATTACGGTTCTGCGGGAAAGAGCTGCGAGCGCGCGGCTGGGGAGCAAGCGCAAGCCACCGAGCACGGGGCGCTGGTCGGTATAGGGGCGGCCGCGGCCCCCAGTCTAATGAAACTCATCTTGCTCACCCCCGCCGATGCCGTCGTGATCCACTGGCCGAGCACGCGCGTGTTTAACATGGTGGATGACATCGCTTTGTTCGCGGCAGGAGCCATATCACACCTCGGGCAGCGGCTCGGGGCAGCCGCCAGTTACCTTCTCTCCCAGCTCCAGGGGCTCCACTTGGTCATCTCCAGAGACAAGGGGGTGGCCATGGCCACGGACGGGGAGGTGGGCAGAGAGGTGACGAAGAGGATTAAAGGATGGGGGTTTAAGATTTGAGGGCGGCTCGGAACCTGGGTTTTGATTTTTTCATCAAAAAACGTAGGCGGAGTTCGGTGATCCAAAGGAAAAGGATCAGCTCCATCCAGCCCCGTGTCAGACGCTTCCGCGGGCTGAGGTCTTCTTTCCGTGGAGCCACCAGAGTCGTCAAGACTGGAGGAGTGCCCGCGATCATGTTCGGCAGCGCTGGCGTGGGCATAGCGGATGCGAAGCTTCGCCAGGTGCGTGTCAAGCCCGGCGTCGCTCCCAAGCGCGGCGCTCCCGAGCGCGATGCCCTCGCTCTCCTCCGGCTCCTCGGACGTCTCTGGGCGGCATAGAATGACAAGGGCCTGGGCCTGGGCGCCAGATGCGGCCGGGCCGGGCGCCCCGGCGACGGGCGCGCCACCGAGCTCCACGCCCTCGTCGCCGCTGCTCTGCGACGCGAGCGACATCGCTCGGGCCAAAATAGCAACTGTCGGATGCCAGCAAGACGCGGCGAACCGGCATTCCTGAACACCTCCCGCCCCGATAACTTTCGAACCGATGCTTGTAAACGCTCTCGGGGCCTACAGGGTTGATCTCTGGGGGGGGCCGGGGAGAGGGGGAGGGCGGCAGGTGCGCCCGGGTGCTCGGGCGCAGGGGGGCTCAAGAGTGGAGGAGGGGGGCCGAGGGGACATGAAACATTGGGAACCGGAGCGCATGAGCCGCCAAGATGTGCACGAACTACGCGGGGGGGGGCTCGTAGCTACACATGGGGCGCGCAGGAAGTGGCGTGGGCCCATGGGGACAGATAGCGATTCGCGCACATGCACGGACCCAGGCGGACGCAACTCTGGATATCTCAAAGGAAAACCTGATCTATTCCAGGGACCTCTAGGGGCTTCCGTCGCACTGTCTAGGGACTTCTAGGGGCTTCCATCACACTCTCATAGGAACGCCAGATTTTCTATGGACTTCTAGGGACTAAATACCTTCCAATGACATCTAGGGCTTTCTATGATGGAAGTCCCCAGGAAGCAGGCGCCCGCTCGCTGCCCGGGCCCTCAGAGATCTGGTAGCCTTGGCCGGGGGTCGGGGACCCCCCTTGGAACCCCGTTCGGCCCGAACGGGGTTCCAAGGGGGGTCCCCGACCCCGGGCCACGGCTACCAGATCTGTGAGGGCCCGGGCAGAGAGCGGGCGCCCGCTACCCTCCTCTTGCTCCTCCTCCTCCTCCTCCTCCTCCTCGTGCTCCTCCTCGTGCTCCTCCTCGTGCTCCTCCTCCTCTTCCCTCCTCCTCCTCCTCCTCATCCTCCTCATGCTGCTGCTGCTGCTGCTGCTGCTGCTGCTCCTCCTCCTCCTTCTGACCCGCGCCCTTCACGCACGGCAGATTGAAGTCGGGGCTTCCTCCTCCAATCGAAGGGCACCGCGAGTCCAAACGGAGCGGCGTCGCGAGCCCAAAGGAACACACGGCATCGCGAGCCCGAAGAAACACGCGGAAGAGGACGAGGACGAGGATGAGGAGGAACGCGGGAATGTAGGTGTCCTTGAGCGACCTCGAGGTTTAGGCCGAGTCTTCCGCTGTCGGCTCAACCGACACGCCCATGTGCGTGTCGGTTGAGCCGACAGGACGAAGCGGCCCGTGGCCCGCCACGGGCCGCGCTGCGTTTGGAACCCTCGGTTCTCACCATCCACTGGACCGCGCAATGTTTAGAACCGACGGTTCCAAACACTACGAAGCCCAGAACATGTTTAGAACCGGCGGTTCCAAACAACACTGGGCGCAGAAGAAAAGTGGAACTGCCGGCTCGAAGCGCAACATGGCATGTAAAATACGTAGCGCCAGCGGTTCCGCGCATCAACTGGGCCACGTAATGTGTAGAACCGACGATTCCAAACGCTACGTGGCCCAGCGGACGTCGAGAACCGAAAGTTCCAAACAACACTCAGCGCAGAAGAAAACCGAACTGCCGGTTCGACGCGCAACGTGTTATTCGACATATTTAGAGCCAGCGGTTATAAACATCAACGGGGCCAAATAATGTTTAGAACCGATGGCCCCAAACGCTACGTGGCCCAGTAAATGATTAGAACCGACGGTCCCATGCAACATTCGACGCAGAAGAAAAAACGGCTGCCGGTTCGAGGCGCAACATGGCATGCGACATGTTGGTTCTAAACACCTACTGGGCCACGACACGTTTAGAACCGACGGTTCCAAACACTACGTGGCCCAGTAGATGTTTAGAACTGGTGGTTCCAAACAACACTCGACCCAAAAGAGAATCAAACTGCCGGCTCGAAGCGCAACATGGCGCCCAAAATGTTTAGAGCAGGCGGTTCTAAATATCTACTGGGCCACGTCATGTTTAGAACCGACGGTTCCAAACGCTATGTGGCCCAGTAGGTGTTTTGAACCGGTGGTTCCAACGAACTTTCTTTACCAAAAAAGAAACTGCCGGTTCGAAGCGCAGCATGGCATTCAAAGTATGGGGCGCGTAATGTTTGGAACCGACGGTTCCAAACACTACGCGGCCCAGCAGACGTGGAGAACCGGCGGTTCCAAACAACAGTCGAATCAAAAGGAAATCAAACTGCCAGCTCGAAGCGCAACATGGCACTCGAAATGTTTAGAACGAGCGGTTCTAAACATCTACTGCGCCACGTCACCTTTAGAACCGACGGTTCCAAACGCTACGTGGCCTTGTAGATGTTTAGAGCCGGTGGTTCCAAACAACACACGACGCAGACGAAACATCGAAGTGCCGGTTCGAAGTGCAACATTGCACTCAAACTGTTTAGAACGAGCGGTTCTAAACATCTACTGCGCCACGTCACCTTTAGAACCGACGGTTCCAAACACTACGTGGCCTTGTAGATGTATAGAAACGGTGGTTCCAAACAACACTCGTCGCAGAAGAAACATCGAACTGCCGGTTCGAAGTGCAACATGGCACGTGACCCAGTAGGCGCTTAGAACCGAGGGTTCCAAACCACACTCGCAGCAGAAGAAAAATCGAACTGCCGGCTCGAAACGCAACGTGGCACTAAAGACGTTTAGAACCAGCGGTTATAAACATCCACTGGGCCACGTGACGTTTAGAACCGATGGCTCCGTAAACGAAGCTAAATGGCCCAGTAGATGTTTAGAACCGGCGGTTCCAAACAGCACTCGGCGCAGAAGAAAAAGCGAACCTCCGGTTCGAAGCGCAAAGCGGAATTCAAAATCAGGGCCGCGTAATGTTTAGAACCGGTGGCTCCAAACACTACGTGGCCAAGTAAATGTTTAGAACTGGCGGTTCCCAGCAACATTCGACGCAACAGAGAAATCGAACTGCCGGGTCGATGCGCAAACAGGCATTCAACATATTTAGAACCAGCGGTTCTAAACATTTACTGGGCCGCGCAATGTTTAGAACCGACGGTTTGTCAAGAACCTGCGGTTCCAAACAACGCTCGACGCAGAAGAAAAATCGAACTGCCGGTTCGAAGCGCAACATGGCGTCCAAATGTTTAGAACCAGCGGTTCTAAACAGCAGCGGTTCTAACCATGTACTGGGCCGCGTCATGTTTAGAACCGACGGTTCCAAACGCTGCGCGGCCCAGCGGACGTCGAGACCCGGCGGCGGTTCCGAACAAAGCTCGGCGCCGACGAAAAAATCCGGTTCGGAGCGCAAGATGGCATTAAAAATGTTTAGAACCAGCGGTTCCAAACATCTACTGGGCACCGTGATGTTCAGAACAAAAATCGAACTGCCGGTTCGAAGCGCTACACGGCACGTCACCTTTAGAACCGACGGTTCCAAACACTACGTGGCCGTGTAGGTGTTTAGAACCGGTGGTTCCAAACAACACTCGGCGCAGAAGAAAAATCGAACTACCGGTTCGAAGCGCAACATGGCATTCCGATCGTTCTAAACATCTACTTGGCCACGTAGCGTTTGGAGCCGTCGGTCCCAAAAACTACGTGGCCTTGTAGATGTTTAGAACCGGTGGTTGCCAGCAACGCTCGGCGCAGAAGAAAAATCGAACTGCCGGTTCGAGGCGCACCGCGGTTTAGAACCAATGTCTCTAAACATCTACTGGGCAACGTAATGTTAACCGGTGGTTGCAAAGACTACGCGGCCAAGTAGATGTTTAGAACCGGCGGTTCCAAACAACATTCGGCGCAGAAGAAAAAACGAACTGCCGGTTCGACGCGCAACGTGGCGTTCAAAATGTCTAGAAACGGCGGTTCCAAGCATCTACTGGGCCATGTAATGTTTGGAACGGAGGGTTCCAAACACTACGCGGCACAGTAGACGCTTGGTACCGAGGGTTCCAAACAGCACTCGGCGCAGAAGAAAACGCCGAACTGCCGGCTCGAAGCGCAACGTGGCAACATATCAGGAACCAGCAGTTCTGAACATCTACTGGGCCACGTAATCTTTAGAACCGACGGTTCCAAACACTACGTGGCCCTGAAGATGTTTAGAACAGATGGTTCTAAACAAAACCCGACGCAGAAGAAACATCGAACCGCCGGTTCGAAACGCAACATAGCGTTCAAAATGTTTAGAACCCGCGGTTCTAAACATCTTCCGGCGCACCCGGATGCGCGCCCCCCTATGGAACGCAAATTCGCGGAGCTCAGCGGACCCAAGGGTGGGGGAGGGAGGGCCCACTCTCCACCCCTCTCCACCCCTCCCTTCCCCCTTCCCCTTCACCTCTCCTTCCCTCGCCCCCCCCCTCCCCCGCGTCGTCGTCGTCGTCCTCCTCCTCGTCCTCCTCCTCCTCCTTCTGCTCCTCGTCCTCCCTCCCTCTCCCCTTCCCCCCCCTGTCCTCCTCCGCCCTCCCCTCCTCCTCCTCCTCCTCCTCCTCCTCCTCCTCCTCCTCCTCCTCCTCCTCCTCCTCCTCCGTGCCAGGTGCCCACAGCTGCGGTGAGAGCCCACGGCTCTTACCATGGTACCTGTTACCAAGGGGCGCATGCGCCCACCGCCCTTAGGTCAGCGCCCGGAGGTTTAAAAAAGGTTTCGGGGAGTTGTTCATTGGTCTTCGTCGTTTTGGAGGGAGACCAGTCCCTAGCGAACCCTGGGTTTTCTAACCCTGTCCCTAAGATCGACGAGCCTTAATGCGATGACGACATTAAGGATGCGCCCTCAGAAAGGAAAGGCATCTTCACGATCGGCGTGGAGACGCAGTCGGACCGAAGCCAGAAGAACATCCCTCAAAAACATGAGAGACCCTGCGTCGGCCAAATCGAACAGAATATTACACCAACCAAAAACCCAATCAAAGGATGGTTTTCGCTGAGAAAATCGTCCCGAAACCAGGGGGCCCGGGAACCCAGAACCCACCGAAATCGGCCTGGAACCGACAACTGGGAACCCGGGAATCCGGAACTGGGAACCCGGAAACCCGGCCTGCTACCAAAATCGGCGGGAAACTTTCGCCAAATCTTTCAAATTCCGCTAGGACCCCTTCAGTGCAAGCACTCAGTGTGGGAAGAACATCAAAGGGCATCCTTTCCAGGACGCACGAGAACGTCAAACGAACACGAAACACATTAGGGCACCCTTCCCGAACTGACCTCCATCTCGTACCTCGGTCCGACTGCAAGGGTAGACAAGCGCGTTCCACTACTCGCAGAATAACTACTCGCAACTGGCCTGGATCCACCGCGGGGGATGCAGGATATATCACACCGAGGCAAACCAGTGCTCTTCGAACGTTTGCGAATAGGCACTTGGCGAGTAGTGGAGCGCGCTCGGTGAATGGGGGCTCCGTAAACGGGGGTTTAGCTAAACGGGGCTTGGGCTTTTCCATGTACCCCCGTTTACCGTGCCGCCCTCTACGGCGCTCAGGGCCCCCTAAGCGGGGGCATAGCCAAACGTGGAAAACGGCGTTCCCCGTGCCCCCGTTTGCTGCACCCCCGCCCCTGGCGCCCTGAGTAACAAGGATAAGTCCCAGGCCGGGGCTCTCGGCGGCAGCGGCGGGCTCAAAGGCGCCAGGGGGGGGGGCGGGCGGCGCACGGGGGGCGAGGCGCTGGGGCTCGGCGTCCGCGGCGGCGCTCCGGGGGCGCGGCACGCGGCGAGCGGGCGGCGGCGAAAAAGGAAACGGGGCGGCGAGGGAGGCGACCACGGGCGGCGAAACCTCGACGGACCCATCCGATGCCTGAGTGAGCAACAAGACCACCTAAGTGCAAGCACCCTGTGGGTGATACTTAAACACACAAACACACATATACATATATATATATACACATACATGCATACATGCATGCATACGTACGTACATACATACATACATACATGCACACATGCATACATGCATGCATGCATACGTACATACCAACATATTCATACACATGTATATCTGTACACAAGCATAGACATACCTACAACTGCATGTATGCATGCATACGTACCTACCTACCTACACACATGCATACACGCATGCATGCATGCATACATACATACCGACAAACAGGCAGACATACAGACAGACAAACAGACATACATACAGTATCCCACCAGCCCTTTAGGGCTGAAGGTGGTCTGAGGCGACTCCTTTTCCAACCCTTTTCTTCCACTTCGGGGAGGGGTTATCACTGTTCCCTGTTAGTATACGCCCCCTCCCCCAGGCGATTGGGAGCCAACCCGAGCCAATAAAAAAAACGCCATCCATTGTACAAACAACAAAACACACACTCTGCCTCCAAATTCGAAGCATGCGCAGCGAACCCGATGCGGCCTCCCCCCACCATCCCTGTCAAAAATCAATACAGGGTACACTTGGCGGCGGCGGCGGCAGCGGCGGCTACCTCGGCGGCAGCGGCTGCGGCGGCTGCGGCGGCGGCGGCGGCGGCGGTGGCAGCGGCGGCGGCGGGGGCGGGGGCGGCGGCGGCGGCGGCGGCGGTAGCGGCGGCGGCGGCGGCAGCGGTGGCGGCAGCTGCTGCGGCGGCAGCGGCTGCGGCGGCGGCGATTCGGCAGCGGGGGGGGGCGGCGGCGGCGGCGGCGGGCGGCGCGGTGGCGGCGGCGGCGGCGGACAGCGACGGCGGAGGATGAGGAGGAGGAGGAGGAGGAGGAGGAGGAGGAGGAGGAGAAGGAGGGGGGGCGGGAGGCGGAAGAGGAGGAGGAGGGGGAGGAGGAGGACGAGGAGGAGGAGGAGGAGGACGACGACGACGACGAGGAACAGCAGCAGCAGAAGCTGCCCCTGAAGCTGGCCAAAAAAAGAGGTTCACAACAGCCCCTGAAATGGTCCAATTAGCTGAGTATGGATCTCTCGGGCGCCGCGGCCTTCTCGGAGCGTTCCAGAACGCTCTGGAACGGATATATCCTCGTCCTAGCCTCGCCCGAAACAGAGTCGTGCCACATGTGGCGGGTTCCGGAACCTCTGAACCCAAAACTGTTGTCGTCTCTTTTGAGCAGGGACCGACCGTCCAGGAATTCGTGTAAGCCTACCACGACATATTCTTAGAACCCAGAAATGTTCTAAGAACAAAAGCAATGTTCTTAGAACATAAACCCGATGTGTCTTGATTCAAACACGACAGTCTCGGCCAGAAATGCTCTACGAACATTTCGTGCAGACCACAAAAGGTTCTTAGAACACTGTTTGGTGGGCCTGTAGGCACGCCAGGACGCTTCGCCACTGCTTGACTCTTGGGGACGCATCTCTTGCTTCTGCCAGCTGCCGCCCGCCTTCCGCTGGCTTTCGCCGGCGGAGATGCGGCCTCGATCTGCTTCCGCCGCCTCCTGTCGGCCTTCCGCCGCACGGCCGGGAGGAAGAGATGCCAGCTCCTTCGCTCCTCGAAGGCGAGAGGCCCTTTCTGGAACGCCTCCCTGGACATGCGACGTCCTGATTTTTTCAGGACGGCGTCCCTGGAAGTCCCGACCCTTCCCCAGGGACTGGCTTTTCCTCCCGAGTCGTTTTTTGACGGTCCCGAGGCCCGGCGAGGGCCCCCCGAGGCCGAAAACTAGCAAAAACCTCCCGCCCTGCTTTTTTGTTACGACGCGATCATGTCTGGGTCATGTGGCGGATTCCAACCCAAAAGCGTTGTCATCTCTTGGGGGCGCAGCTTTTGCTTCCGCCGCCGTCCGCCAGCCTTCCGCTGGCCGTCCGCCCGCGGAGGCGGCCTCGTTCTGCTTCCGCGGGCTTCCGCCGCCCCCGTTCCGCCGCAAAAAAAATGGCAACTCCTTCCGACCCTCGAAGGCGAGGCCATCTCTGGGATCGGGGAGACGTAAGACTCGCGTACGGGGGACTCGGGTTGGCCTGACGGGGGCAATCATAAAAATGACGAGACCCAGCCTGAAATTTGACGCGGGCTCCCGCGGCAGGCATCCCACGGAAACGGAACCGTCAAAATCCAGGACGCGGTCGTCAAAAAAAACGCTAGACCCGAGTTCCGGCCTTCTCGAGTCTAAGGTTTCCCCGATGGGACGCCTCACGCGGAAAAAGCGAGGACGCCGACGAACGCCAAAGCACGTCAGCGGTTTCTTATTCGGCGTTTCGCCATTGGGCGGAAGGGGGGGGGAGGGGGGGGGGGTCTGGCTCTGGACATCTGCTCACTGTCACTGTTTGCAGCAGTGCGGCCCCTGGGGGAGACTCCACCCGCTCGGAAGAAGCGCCAAAAAACAGCCAAGATCTACTCCATGGGGGAGAGGGGAGGGGAGCGGGTGGGAGGGGGGGGGGGGGCGCGCCGATCGGCAAAACAATGCATTAAAAGACGATGACCAGGTCGCACGTTATTTTGTTCGAGGGGGGGCTGGCACGGGGCTGTCCCGCCCCGAGGCGGTCGTCGCCGCTCGCGCGCGGCGCGTTTGGCCAGGCTGGCGCGGCGGGGCGCTCGAGGGCGCCGCCCCTGCTGTGCGCGGGCGAATTCCGCGAGGGAGTGGCCTTCGCGCGCGCGCAACGCCGGCAGCGCGCACAGGGGGTACAGTCGGTGCGCTGACCCAAGGAACCCTGAATAAGGAACGAGGCCCCTTTTCTCCAGAAGTTCAGCTTCGACTGCCCATCGGAAACCTCAGGAAAACCTGAGGCAAGCTGTGAAACAATTGAAGTGCACGGAGCCCCTCCCCAACGAAAAAGAGTTCCTTCCTCAGCGCCCCGACTGCATGAGGAAGGATCGGGGATCCAGGGCGGAACTCTACCCTGCGCTGTTGGCTGAGTAGAGGATGGAGCGGGCTGGTGCCGCAGTCAGGCCCGGCCCAGCTTGGCGAAGACGATGGTCGCGGCCACCACCAGGAAGAGCTGAAACACAAAGTAGGACGCCGTGCC
The DNA here is from genome assembly GCA_963575745.1 of Prorocentrum cordatum. Lineage (NCBI taxonomy): Eukaryota > Dinophyceae > Prorocentrales > Prorocentraceae > Prorocentrum > Prorocentrum cordatum. Next base: position 258,189 of record CAUYUJ010012303.1, on the reverse strand, counting down.
GACGAGAAAAAACTGGAGGCCCTGGTCCTGGTACGCGCTCACCTCGGAGCCGGGGTCCTGCGTTTAGGTTGGGCATTTCCTTCTTCAGGCGGATTTTGAAAGAAAAACAACAAGAGTCAAAACAGATTCAGAAATAGTCGAACAATCGTCCCCAGAAAGTCTGGGCCAGACTACAATCGAATAGTATATATATATATATATATATATATATATATATTCTGGGCCAGAATCTATTTGCCTATTTTTGGAGATTCCGCCTGTACAGGGACATGCCCGACTTACTCCTGCATCCAGGTGAAGAACAGCGGGTGCACCGCCCTGATGTTGTACGTGGCCTCGGCTTGCTGCACCGCCAGCCGGAAGAAGGCCCGCTCGCCGTCGCGCATCAGCCGCAGGCCACCGCGCGCGCTCGGGTTGTTGAACTCGCCACAGTGGAAGTCGGGGTTGTTCCCGGAGCAGCAGCCGACCCCAACGGCCCAAAAGTCATACGTTTGGAGAGTCTGGAAGGTTCCGTTCTGGTGGGTGATCGATATCGGAGCCACGCAATACATGTCCTGGTTCCTGAAGGCCATCGCTCGCCGAAGGTCGATCTTCGTGCTGTTTGTGAACGAGATGCGGCCCGCATCCATGAGCTGTTGGCCCCTGAACAGCGACGGGTCTATATTCTCGTACGAGCCCAGATTGCTCATGTCGTAGAAGGGCTGCGAGTTCAGGAAGAAGTTGGCGTCGCCCATGATCACTCCAGCAAGCCATGCCACCTGGGATGCACAGGGACATACTAACACTATATGTCCTCCTTGGAGGCCCACGTCCGACCCGAACATATATTTTACCCATCTTGTAGTCCATCGTTTCCCGAGCGGTGTGGCCAGAAAGCGCCCGCCACGACGCATATACTATAAGAGTTCTCGGTGCGCGCGTCTCGCCCCTGGGGGGGCGACGCACATATAGTAGAAGTACGTTGGGGTGACGCCGACCACCAGCATTGTAGTGAAGAAGAACACGTACCACGTCGGGACCTTCCCCGCGCCTGCCAGCTTCTTTTTCGCCTCGGCGGCCGCGTACCCGCCGCTGATCAGCACAGCGAGCAGACCCGCGAACACAACGGCGTAGGCAAACACCGGCCTCTAAAGGGGCCCTGGGACACGCAAATATCTACGCACAGATCCCAGGATTCCCTCTAATTATTTTCCTACATTTTCTGGGTTTTCGTCTTCCCCCCCAGTGTCCATATTTTCCGGTGTTTTCCTGGGAATCGAGGATTGATTGTGTCTGTGTGTTTTTTCCCCTCCTGAGCCTCTCGTAGTGCAGCGAGAAGGACAGCGCCCAGAAGACGGCGCAGAAAAGCCCCCAAGGCACCACGAGGGAGACCAGTATCGCCACCGCGTTCAGTCGGGCCCGGCCTGGCGGTGGCACCCACAGGCCCTTCCTGGGGAAGCCAAAAGGCACGCATACCGCTGCTCCCCGGACCTCTCCTAAGAGGTGCGCTCTGACCAGGACCTCGAGGTGAATCCAGCAGCGGCGACGGCGGAGGCCCAGAGGAGGGCAGAGGTCTGGATGCCTTTTCTTCCTCCGACTTCCGCGCCGGCGTCGATGCCGGGGCGGCGGCGCCGTAGCCGCCCTGGCCGAGCAGCTGCTGGGGCACGGTCTGCCTGCTGGGGTGGCCCTCCAGCCAGGGCGGCACCGGCGCGCCAGGCCCGCTGGTGGGCGGCGGCAGCGGCGGGCCACTCGCGGGGCCGGCGCTCGCGAAGCTCGGGCTCCGCGGCGGCGTGTGGAAGCCAGCGTGTGCTCCTGCAGGGCGGCGAGGCCTATACATCATATATCCACTGCTCCCTGGCCAGGCCCAGGCTGAACCCAGCAGCGGTGTCTACGCCGCGCCCCCCTGGCTTGGCCAGGAGGGCGTGCACGCAGCTCATGGGTGCAGGATGGGCTTGGCCAGGGTGCAGTGGATAGATGCACCCGGACATGCGACGTCTTCGTTTTATCAGGACGGCCTCCCTGGGAGGCCCGACCCTTTCCCCGGGACCAGTTTTTCCTCCTGAGTCGTTTCTTGACGGTCCCGAGGCCCGGCGAGGGCCCCATGGGGCCGAAACAAATAAAAAACTCCCGTCCTGGCTTTTCACGACGCGACCACGTCTGTGTGTAGATCTCGTTGGCCGCTCCTGGACGCATCATGGCCACGGCAAGTGTGCGATGCGGGGAGCAGGCCGGGGCTGTCCGGGGGGCAGACGCCTGGGCCAGTGCGGCCACCTCGAGCAAGAAAGCGGCCGCGGAAGGGGCCGCGCACGAGCGGGAGCAGGATCCCAGCGAAATCCGCACGCTGAGCTCCTTCGCGCGATCCCTTGCAACAGTCCACGTCCAGAGCTTCTTGCTCGGCGTTTCGACAATGGGCGGAAGGGGGGAGGGAGATCTACTCCACGAGGGGGTGGGAGGGGGGGTGCGAGGGCCAGCGCCGATCGGCAAAATAATAGATAAGAAAACGATCACGATGCGGAGAGCAGTCCAAGGCTGCCTGGGGGGCAGACGCCTGGGCCAGTGCGGCCACCTCGAGCAAGAAGGGTCACGGAATGGGCCGCGCATGAGCGAAGCAGGATTCCCGGGAAATCCGCACGCGGCGCTGAGGCAGAAACAGGATTGAGCTCCTTCGCGCGATCCCTTGAAACAATCCACGTCCAGAGATTCCAAGACGACCAATGCATGAAACCAAGGACACCAAGACGGCCCAATATGCCTCGAAGATGGCCCAAGATGGCCCCAATCTGGCCCAATATGGTCTCAAGACGGCCCTCAAGTGGGCCCAAAGGGCCAGAGGAGAACTTCCAACCAGGCCCGAAGATACCCCAAAAATGGTTTCGCATTTTTGTTGCATGATGTTCGCATTCTCGCCTTTTCGGGGCTTCGTCAGCTCAAGACAGCCCAAGAAGCATCCACGATGGCCCCAAGACGGTCCAAGAGGCCCCAAGAGGATCCAAAAATGGCTCGAGAAGTACCATGATAGCCCAGGAGGCATTCAAGACTGGCCCAAGACGGCCCAAGAGGGCCTCCCGTGGAACCAAAGACGGCCTTAGACGGCCTTTCGACTGCCAAAGACGGCCCCACGACAGTCCCCAGACACCTACACCTCTAAAATTGCGTGTGGGGCCCTCACGGACCCCCAAGACTGCCTCACAGGAGGCCAAGGCAGCCCCGAGACAACCCAAACGAGTTCCATGAGAGCTCCACACTTAATGAAGACGAAACGTGTCACCTGTGACGCCCTTCCTCTTCCTCAAAATCGTCGTCTTGATCCTGCTCCTCCTCCTTCTCCTCCTCCTCCTCCTCCTCATCATCACCACCACCATCATCCGACTCCTCATCGTCATCCTCATCAGCATCATCCTTTTCATCATCACCACCATCACCGACACCGCCACCCACATAAACGGCAGCAATCTCAACATCAACACCAGCACCAACATCATTATCGAAATCAAACTCACAATAACGATAAGAATCATCATCAGCACCGCCACCAGGACCATCACCATCAGCATCACCATCCTCATTACCATCATCAACGTCACCATCACCATCATCATCACGGCTCCCCCACCCTCGAACAGTCGCCACCCAGAATGATGGGCTGTCACGGCGCCACGCCCAGGCGGGAGCACCACTTTCAGACAAAATCTGCATAGCGATTGTGCGAACGCGATATTTCGTCTGCTCGCGCGCAGACCCGCGTCAGGACGGTAAGCGCCGCTTCTCTGGGCGTGCGTGCGCGGAGTTGCGCCCAAAAACGAATGGGTGCATATGGGGTGCCGCCAGTAGGCTTCTGGGAGCACCTAGGTGAAGGTAATTGTTAGGCTGTGGTGGGTAATTGACTGTGGTTGCGGCTGTCAAGTCTCAACTACCAGTGGCATGTATGCGGGTGCACGTGTGCGTGTGATCGTTCATTTTGTACCTAATCTACGCTTATCTTTACAACTTCTCTCCGTCCCTAACCCCCCTTGTTCGCGTCCACTGGCTGCAGACAACGGCTCGTACTACGCATGCTCCCTGGCCAGAAATCGGGGCCATACGCAATTCTCGAGAAAATGTGAGTGTATCACCGCGTCGACTCTGACAATCTGCGGGCCTCTTGTAATGGTTCCTGGGAACGTTCAACTGGGATGCGCCACCCCGTCGCGATGAGGGCGTCACCGGGCGAACAAACTTCTCCGGGACCCTGCGGGAGCGGCTCGGCTCGGCTACGCTGACGACTGCCACTCCCCATGTCTGGGACACCCCGAGGGAGAGACGCTGCAGCGTTCCCACTGGGAGTTCTCTACTGACGCCCCGCCCGTGCCAAACACATCGCGAACCTGTTCGGTGGAGACGGCCACGTTATGATCCTGGTAACACGCGTGTGCGTAGACTGCTCCCAGAAATAGAAGAAACTTTGACGCCGACAGAAGGACTGGTGCTCCTCAAAGACCATGGCGTACTTGTCCGCGCACGCTGAGCTGGCATCGACAGCTGCACGAGCGAGGTGGACTAGCCAGCAGGCATGGCATCTGGATCCCCGTGGTGACGCTTACAATCGCGGCGAAATGCAGATGTCGCATACACGCTGCAGACGCAATCCGCTCCTGTTCCGCCTGGGAGACAGTGACTCTCCGACTTCGCAAGTCCACTGCTTTTTCAGCACTGGCGACATGCATCGAGTGATCGCCCGCCTCCAACACGATAGCGAGAGAGCGGAGCATGCTCCCCCATCGGGCCAATCATAACACGTTTAGATTGCAAGCTACGCCAGTTGCAAGCAGAGGAGCGGACGCCGTGCTATAGACTTTCCTTGGCGACGGTGAGCGTCAACCAAGCTAGCTTTGCCGTGGCCGCTCACGCGACGCCTGCCTTCCCCCCCCTCTCGACCTCTGGGCAGCGCGTACAGGTGGGCTCAAACCCTACTTCCCATATCATAGCCCTCGGGCCACATTCTGCGAGGTTGCCATGTTTCCGAAGCGAACGCGTCTGGCGCTCGTTGGGACGCGTCACGACCTGCTTGGTGAAAGTCCCGATGGTGAGTTGCCTGACTCGCTTCAGGGTTTCTGCGAGCGGTTCTCGTGTCGACGCGTCCGACTCAGTGACTGAAATAATATTCTTGACCATGATCGAGGCTTGTGGTTTGCAGGCTTCACCTGTTTGAGCTTACTGGGTTTTGGCTCAATCGACTGGCACTGAAGACGTTCTGATTGTGTTTCCAACCACCGTGCATGACATTGCACTGTCAAGGTTGCGCTTCAAACACTTGCACAAATGGCGTCGAAGCAAGCATGCTGGACTCAGTGTGGCCCACAATCCATGACCCTGCCAACTTCGAGCTGACTTGTGGACCCCGAAGTGTGGTCTTTGCGTTTGGCAATGGTTCGGGTGGTTGCGACGTGAAGTGCGTGGATGGTTGCAACAATGCGTCGGTGTCTCTGACAGCTTTAGCCGCAGGCGTGCTGTTTGCAGCACGTTTGGATGTCAATCTTGATACTGCATGCTCGTATGCACTTCTCGTGCGTTGTACCTGCATTGATCGCGGACCCGAATGCAAATATGTGTCTAACATGAGCAAGTCTCAGTGTGGGCAGTGCGTCTGATTAGTCTGATGATGAGTGCATCTGAATATGGATGACTGCATGTGGGCGGGTCTGGGTGACTGGGTGAGAGTAGGTCTGGGTATGACTGCTGGGTGTAAGAGATTGAGCACGCGTGGGTATGAGTGCGAGTGAGTCTGGTTGTGGGTGGGTACAAATATGGATGCACGAGTCTGGGCATGCGCGGCTTTGAAAATGAACGGCTGGGTATGAGTGGTCCCTGGCAGCCGTGAACAGCTGGTGGGAGCATGGGGAATATAGTATGAGCGGGCCTGAAACAAAACAAAACACCGTCAAAATCACGAACCCTGTACCCTCCATCCCTCCCCTCCAGATCCCCCTCCTCTCCACGACGCGGTCCCCGGGCCTCTGGACGTCCCGGCCCCATCTCCAGGACGTTTTTGTTTGTCGAAGGTCGTCTTGGACGACGTCGAAGCCTGGGAAGCCGCAGTGAGGCACAGCCGTCCGCTGCGACGTTTCGCGCCGCCGCCTTGAGGTCAGGGAAGCTGGAGACGGAGAGGGGAGAGGAGAAGGAGGCGTAAGGGATTGAGGACGAGGAGGAGCCAGAGGGGCCGCAGTTTGGCAGCGGGCATGAAAGGGGAGGAGGACGAGAAAGAAAAAAGTGAGGGCGGTTGATGAGCCTCCCTGAAACTATGAATGCCGGGGGCACGCTTCCCATATGCATGGGGCCGCGGCCGAGCCTGTGGGAGCACCTTGAACGGCTCAGGGCCCCTGATGGGCCCCGCTTCGGGGGGGGGTCCCAAGACATTCGACAAACAAACGGGGACACAGGTTTCGCACCCTTTCGTTGTATGAAAACAGTTCACCCCAAGGGGGGTAAAGGCAAGCGGGGAGCGAGAGAGGAAAGAGAAAGGAACGAAAGGCGAGGGAATAGGAACAGTAACAGTTCCAGGGACAACGTCGTACAACTAAGAACAGGAGTAACTAGCCTTCAACTCCACTGACTTTCAGCGCGTGGCAGACGCCATCGTCGTCGTCATCGTCGTCATCGTCGTCGTCGCTCCAAGGGAAGTTGAGGAACAAGGAGAAGGAATGTCGCAGTTAAGTCGAAAGGGAGCGCCTTCCCTTTATCCCCACCCTGCTGGGGGGGAGGTGGGGGGGCGGGGTTGGGGGGTGAAGGGGGGTGCCCATGTCAGAATACCGCCCCCACCTGGGTTCCCGGCGGGTCCGGGAGGAGGTTCCGCTCTCAGGGTCGGCGGCGCCGGCCGCAATGCCTTCGCGATATTTGGGCCTGAAACCCTTACTGATGCAGTCCAGGAACTCCTTGCGCGTTTCAAACATTTTATCCGGATGACAAGGCAAGAAGAGGAAAGCGAGGAGGATGAGGATTATGGGGGGAAGCACACAAGGCAGAGGGAGGGACGGCTGAGGAGAAAGACGATCCTCCCAGAATCAGTGGTGAAACTTTTGTCGTTTCGCCGTTTCAGCCATGAGCCTCCTCCCTGTGCAAAGCCGGCCGTCGGCGGAGGGCCTCGAGTCCTTGGAGCAATGCGCTCCGCGGGTCCTCCGTCCCAGGGGGTCTGCAGGGCGCCCTGGCGAGGTCGCTGAGCAGTGAACATCCTCTCGCGCTCCGCCTCACTCAAGATGTGGAACGCAACGCCTTGAGCACGGTTCGACTGCGGATGCAATCCGCTTGATTCGCATTCAAAACGCCCTGGCGTTTTCTGTTGCGTTTTCTGCTTAGGGCTCTTGTCTAGCTGAAACCGCAAAGATGGCGCTACGTGTTTTTTGTTGGGGGGAAGTTTTTACGGCTGTCTGTGTGGCGTTGTTGTTGCGCTGTTTGGCGCGTTCACGCTGAAAGCGCTAAACGACTGGTCTGAACACACTAAGACAACGCATCATTGTGTTAGCGCTTCTTTTTTGTTGGTTGAGACCTGAAGCCGCACAAGAAAATGGTTTCCAAGACGCCGAACTTAAAACGCTCAAAAAACGCCCTGGGCGCAGTTGAGGCGAACCAAGGCAATCCGCGAAGCATCCGACCGAGGCGGCAGCGGGGCGCGGACGACATGGCGCGGCCTCGGCGCTGCTACTCGAGCAGCCCGCCGCGGCGATCTGCACCGCACGCCCTACCGAGGCTGCGCAACGCGACCAGACGACAGGCGCGCGATGACCAGGTCGTGCCCCTCGGGTTTTCGTCAGTTTCATACCTAAAATGGACCCGACGCCCCGTGCATCCTGACGTGCCGAGACGGGCAGCGCACGTATATATGCACGACGCGAACGTGGCAGTCATGACACATGGTGGTGGCTGGGGCGCCTGGCGCAGCAGTCCACGCATGCCAACGCGCCTCTCCTACTTGTCTGGGCAACGGGGCCCTGGCCTGTTCGGGGAACTGACTGAAGGGGGGGCGCGGTGAAACCGCCCCCGTGCCCCGCGCCATCGCCGGCGCTTTCGCGACCACTGCGTCCTGATCGGCCTGGTCGGAAGGGGCCCCCGGGGCCACTCGTCGAAAGTGCTTCCTTCGCATACTTGTCATGTCAGCTGTTCGCACGCGCAGCGCGGCGCGCATTATTCGGGGGCGCCTCTATAATCCCGAAGCTACGGCGCGCGTTCGCACGATGAGCCCTGCCCACGCACTGCGCGCCCTCGCGCTGAGGAACGCCTCGCCTCAAACCAGCATGCTCGACTTGCTGCGCAACAATTGGGCGTGCGTCTGCTCATGGAGCTAACCAACCCCAAGGGAATACGAATGGATCTGCTCATGTTGCCCAAGGAGAAGAGCCAGAGCACAGACCGCCATCTGGCCTGCAGGCTGCGGGGCCCGTGGAAGACCTGACCAAACTGGCCCGCGAAATCTTGCCGCGTCCTCCTCGGAGTCTGGCATCGGGAAACCTCCTGCGTTACCCTCGGCAACTCGCGAACCGACGGCCGAGTGCCCGACCCGCCCGCGACCGCCCCAACCCCCCGTCCAAGACCATTGTTAGCTGGGACCTGCCAAGTAGGGTCGAACACGCGCGGGCAAAGCGCGTCGGTTGGAGGGGCGGGGGGGCAAGAGGGGCGCGCGAAGACGTAGCGGTTGAACAAGAGCGCACCCGCGTCGGCACACGTCGCCTCGCGGTTCATCTCAGAACTAGCAGTTTCTCGCCGGGCCCCAACTATCTCATTGCGCTGACATCTCCAGAAAGTGTTAGAGTCCGCCCCGTGCTCTACGCATGGGCAACGACCATCCGCCTCCACGCCTGCGTCCTGCATGCGACCGCTAAGGGGAACTTATTTCGTGAAGCGCGACGCAACGCCATACTTCTGGCGAACATGAACTTCCCACTCGCGTTCGCCAGAAAAAAATGCGGAAGACCAAAACGCGCGCGCCCTTCGCCCGCGCCGTTCGCATGCATGCTGTTCACATGCCGCGTTCATGTTGACGCTGCGTCGAGCAACCTGGCAAGGCCTGAGTCATGCCAGGGGAAGCGCACATGAGAGAAAGAGAAAGACAGGGAAAGAGAGAGAGAGAGAGGGAGAAAAGAGAGATAGAGAGAGAGAGAGAGACAGAGACAGAGAGAGGAAACAAAGACATAGAGAGAGAGGGAGAGATAAAGAGAAAGAGACATATAAAGATAAGTATAAAGAGAGAGAGAGAGAGAGAGAGAGAGAGAGAGAGAGAGAGAGAGAAAAAAACAACAACAAAAAAAAAAAAAAAAAAAAAAGGAGAGAGAGAGAGAGAGAGAGAGAGAGAGAGAGAGAGAGAGAGAGAGAGAGAGAGAGGGAGAGGGAGAAGGAGAAAGAGAGAGAGAGAGAGGGAGAAAGAGAGCGGGACATAGAGAAACAAAACAAGAAAGAGAGCGAGAAAGAGAGAGAGAGAGAGAGAAACAAAAAAGAAAGAAACATCGAGATGTAATCCCACCCTACAGCACATTCTTTCTTCCCCCGCCCATCCTCTGAAGGTGTATCATCATTCGTAACGTCGGCGTCCGGCCCTACCAAAGCATGCATGCATGCTAGATCAACAACGGTGAAGAGTGCGCGTTCTGGCGCGACCGCAGCTAGTCAGACGGCAGTAGCCCACTGAGACGACAGGGGCAACGCAAACATCTACCACCGGGCAACCTTGGATCACGCACTTCACAATCATAGACGCCACTCTGTGGGGCGGCGGCCGACGACCGGACAATGCACCGCGAGGGCGTCTGAGCTCGTAGACCGACATCTCAAAGGCTGATCTACCGTTAGCAAGAGCAGACTTCAAGCCTGCAGAATGCATGGTGCCCATGTGGTGCTCATCGTGGATTAACCATATCCGAATATGCCGGCCTCGACCGCGTCGAAGCTTATACTGCCAGGAGTCACCCTGGCGTTTACGAAGGGCTCGGCGAGCTGACCGGGCCTTTCCACGAGCGAAATCAGCACCGAGGCTTAGCGGCGCATGGGTGACCGAGATCGTTGGGATACTCTACGTTGGAACCGTTGCTATAAAGCTGCAGTCAAGGACTGCGAACCAAAAGTCGCGATCGCTTGGGGCCCTTAAAGTCTCCGCCCTAAGCGCCAACTCGGATGTGTTTTGGAAGCCGGCGGCAGCTTCAAGAGCGACGCGGGGTCGGGCGCTCTGCGTCGCCGGCGCCATTGCCGCAGCAATATTACCACCCGCGCGCGGCGGCGACCGAACCGACGATCCCAACGCGACGCGACAACGCCGAAGGCACCGATGACAAACTTTGACAAACGCACCATGAACCAAAACTGCGCGCAGTCCGCTCGACTCCAAAAGCGACGCGACATAGGAGGCTGGGCCGAGTCTCGCGCGTTGAACATGACCCCCGCCCCCCGCGCCCGCGCGTTGAAGTTCTCCCGGCCAAACGACCCATTATATCTCTTTCCGCCCCAGCGAGCCCCAGGGGGGCCCCGATCCTGTAGAGCAGCAGCCTCTGAAACCGCCGTATGCGCCCGGGCGCGTGATTCAGGGCACCTGCCAGCGCTGGAAGCCGGGCGCGCGCCTTCGGCGGCCGCCAGGAATTCGTCGAGCTGCGGGCGTCGAAGCCGATCCCATGCGCGCGCGATGCTCGCCAGCAGGAGGGCGGCGCGGCGCCCGCCAGCAGGCTCGTCGATGGGGAGAAGAACCAGCCACACGAAACTCAGTGGAAATAAGCAGAGCTTTTCCACCGCCTCGCACAGGGCCCAAAGAACTGGCGCGCCGGCACCGCCAGGCAGGGCAAGGTGCGTCGGATGGAAGCCATCCGATGTGGATGCCGGGGATCCTGAAACATTCATTGAGGCACTTCGAACCTCGCCAGCTGGTTGGACTGCCGATGCTTGCCACTGCGCCCGAAGAGACTCCTCCACCTCGGCATGCAATGCGTCGCCAGGACTGCCGCAGAAATTGACGGGCGCACTATCGACAACCGTCGGGCACCACTGCTGCTGTAGCCGCGTAATCTCGCGCATTAACTTGGCCGAGCCCTTGAGAGGCTTGTCGCGCCACTATATCCTCGACATGCTCTTCGGCCTGGTCAGCTGGGCGGTGGACGCGTCGAGCTCAATCTCTAGGTCCAGCCCGCGCTGCGAGGGCCCCCCCCCGCCGCGGGCGCCGCCCGCGCTCGCGCGCAAGTTGCCGCAACTGCCGCGCGCGCGAGTCAGGGCGCGCGACGCGTCCTTCGCCAGGGCACGCTTCAAACAAACGCGCCTGCAAGACCCAAGGCTGTTGCTCTCAAGGTCCGCTTCCCCGCCGCCCGTCGCGACCTCCGACTTCTGCCGCGCGCGACCCGGCCGCGGCCGACCTCGGCGCTCCCGAGCGTCTTTCTCGGCGTTGCCCATCCTTCCAAGAACAGATGCCCACCGTCGAGCAAGATATCGGCGGCGCGTCGCGCCGGATATGAGATGGCCCACGGAGCCAGCCAGCGCCCAGCATGTTCAATGCAAACAGACCGCGCGCTGTCGAGTCGTCCCCATGCTGCCGACGCCGTCTCCTGACGCGAAGCCGCGTTTGCCTCGTCCGCCAACGCTCGGGCAGCACTGAGCGATCGTGCGCATGGTTTCGCGCCCGTCGGCGGCTGAGCAGGTAATCGCCCATTGGCGCAATAGACAGGTGGCATGAATTGAGCAGCTCCTTCGCGCAGGTGCAACAAGACTGGCTTGGAGGGGCCCTGCGCCGCTCCGCTGCCGCGGGAACCCACCCCGCCAGGCGAGCCAGATCACGGGGGAAAAAAAGCGTCGAGGAACTGCTGGCGGTCATGCTCGCGCGACGCAGAGGGGCAGCGATGATCGCGCCTGTATTGCGCGCGAAACCACTCTCCCACGCGATGCTCTGCTCAACGCCCCAACCCTCGTCATCAACGATGGGGCCAGTGGCGCCCGACACAGAGGCGCCCATGAACTGCAATATGCGCTTGCTGGCTTCGTCGATGCCGATATTTGTGTGTATATGTATATGTATATATATATATATACATATGTGGGCGGTTTCGGAACCCCTGAGCCCAAAAACGTTGTCATCTCTGGGGGGCGCATCTTTCACTTCCGCCACCTTCCGCCGACCTTCCGCCGGCTTCCACCCGCGGAGACGGTCTCGTTCTACTTCCGCCGACCTTCCACCGCGGAAGAGATGACAGCTCCTTCTACTCGCGAAGGCACGGCCCTCCTTGTAACGCCCCCACATGAAAAAGAAAACCATGAGTGGAGGCCGTCGGGGGGCATCTGCAATGACCGACATCCGACGTCCTCTCGGGCAATCTCTCACCGCGCGCTGGGTTCCGACGCCTTCCCAAGGACGCACCGGGGCAAGAACTGCAGCACTGCAGGAGGAACGCCACGTTCGCGAGGTTCAGATGGGGCAGCAAAGACATCTGAAACCACTCGTGCGTGCTGCACGCGGGAGGTCTGGAATTGCTTCGGCACCAGTTCGACTCTCCTGACCACGAACAGTGATAGACGTACTCATACGCAACCTGTCCAAACGAACGGCCCTTCCACTGCCATTGAAGGACCAATGCGCGGAAACCCTTTTCTATAATGCTTAACATCCGTGCCTTGACTAGTCGAAGGCGCTCCCAATCCATATGCAGAAACGAAAGTGCCTGGCGACCCCGGCTGTTGAACTGGTCTGGTCCTGCAGCTGCATGTGGGGTAGCAGGAGCAGGAACGTGCGGTGGAGGGGTAGGAAACGATGTCATATGAGCACGCTTGACGCCAATGTCTGAGAAGTGCTGCTCGAATGCGCGTTTGTCCTTTGCCGCTCGAAGTAGGTTGTCCACATCAATGATGTGGACAATATATGGGTTTCCTTCCGATGGTTCATCGGAAGGGACCCCATCAATGTGCATCAAGTCCCCCTAATTACCCCCTGCTGTGGACCGGCAGCGGGCGCAAGAGCCGATGCGGGGCCAGCGGCGGGTGGAGGCGCCTGCCTCGCATGTTCCAGGTAGATTTGTTTGAACCTTACGAGCATGGGGGTCCCGACGAGGGCATTGAGCTCAGGACCCGTTTCCTTTTCCAGGTCATGCCTCTTCTGAACTGTCTGGAAGCGATAGCCAACATCCGTGTGTTGTTGGAGTACCGGTCTGGAACTCCGTATCTCCTGACATGCATCTCGTAACTGCTCCACCGAACCTTTCTTTGCAGGACCCGCGTCATCAACATCGTGGAGCTGTTTGAGGGCGCTGTCGAAAAAATCGGTACCGGTGGCCTCCTCGTCAGTTAGAGTAGCCGGCCCATCATTTCAAAACCCCAGTAGACTGAGTACTGCCATTGGCCGCACTCCTGCCCTTGAGAGCCTGATTGAACTTCAGATCAAACCAATTTTCCGGAGCAGTCGTGATGTGAGCGACCAAGTCAGGCGGCCCCTAGGCCCTTTGGGGTTTGTACTATCTTCGTTGGTAGCTGCATCCATTATTTACCATTCCTGCGTGGCGCCTGTACCACACGCTAAGGAGCAGCAGCACCACAAAAACATCTGACGCGGCATGCCCAGTTCGCAGTGAGTTTGCACTGCGAGTAAGGCAACAGGGACACGATATGGCCTAGAAGTGCGGAACCATCGTATGAAATCGCTGGACGTCTGCGACGACGTGTCGGAGAAACGGTTGGGCTCGCACCAGCGCTTCCGCTTCGAAGAGCGCTGGTGCAAACTCGAGCTAGCTCGGTCAACTAGCTCGAGCCGACATGCCTCGGAGAGGAGAAAGATGGATGCATGGATGGATGGAGGATAGGGCCAGGGAAGGAGGATGGTGAGGGAGAGGAGGGGAAGCAAGGGGGATAGAAGGAGAGGGGGGGAAGCATTAGAACAAGGAGGGGAGAGGGGACGGAAGGAGGAGGTGCAGAAGGCTCTCCTCCCTGTCCTTTTCCTCCTTTTCCTCCTCCTCCTCCTCCTCCTCCTCCTCCTCCTTCTACTCCTCCTCAGTCCTCCTCCTCCTCCTCCTCCTCCTCCTCCTCCTCCTCCTCCTCCTCCTCCTCCTCCTCCTCCCCCTACTCCCCCTCCTCCATAGTCCTCATCCTCCTCCTTCACCTCCATCTCCTCCATTTCTTCCTCCTCCTCCTCCTCCTCCTCCTCCTCAGTCCTCCGCCTCATACTCCCTCCTCTCCAGATTCCCCCACCACTACAGGCGCTAAGGCCGCCCGCATGAGGCTCCGCGCCACCTCCTCCTCGGTGGACGCGGGGCTAGGCGAGGTCCACCCCGGGGCCATGCCAGCGGCCCGGCTGACCTCCCCGCGCGCCGCCGTTGCAACGTTTCCTGCGCCTTCCATTTCGCACTCATCTATTCTCGCACATGCGCTTTTGCAGCGATGCAAGAAAACGTGAGAAATCCGATTGGAATGAGCAAGGAATTGCCAAGCACATTCGAAAACATATTCATATCTTCGAGCGGCATGAGCAACTGGATATGGAACGGTTCCTCGAGGTTTCGCAACCGATGCAATCGACAGGACGCACAACACATAAAAACACATTACCGAAATTGGCGTGTGCGGGCCACCGTGGTCGGCCGCCGTTTCGCTCTTGTGTGATAAAAACAACCTGCACAAGTCATGCGGCAAGCTGAGCAGGCAGTCCCCAGAGCCGGGCGGAACTGGAAGCGCCCCTGGCCCAATGTGCCCCCGGCTTTTCGCGCTCAATGTTGGAGCCTCTGGGGCCCTCTGGGCCTCGTGAGGCGTGCTCTGGAGGCCGTGGAGGCCTCCTTGGCAAATCTGGGGGCACCCTTGGACCAGGGCACTTCTAGCAACACCCGACAGAGTTGGCCCACGCTGGCCTCAAAGGACCCCTCGTACAACCCAAGGCCGTCACCACACACCCAACACCCGTACCCAGGGGCGCTGCCAGAAGCGGCGCGGGAGAGTCGCGACCGACGGTCCTACGGGCTGGTTGGGGCCAGCGTGGACGACCGCCAGGGACTCTGTGCGCGACCCCGATCCCTGCCGGCGACATAACCCACGATAAGTCCTGGGAGGACTCCGCAACCCTGATGTTCAACCATCTTCCCAGACAACTGGCGAACCGTGACATCTTGGTGACGTGAGGCCCAGGACCTCTCGAGACAAGAGGGGGGCTGACTGCGCGCGCAACCCCAGATCCAGGCCCTGCCAGCCCAGAAACCTGACATCTGACCCATGGGAAATCGTCCCGACCTTTTCCACGGAATGTTTTTTTCATCTGGCGTTAGGTCGGGCCTGTCCTCCTACAGGGGGATTTTGGGCGAAACATTGACAGTACTCCAAAAAATATGTCCTACATGCAGAAAAATAGTCAAACAAATCGTCCCCATACTACTTTTTGGCTATTTTTGGATTGTCCCCCTGTAGAGGGACACGCCCGACATAACAAGAGTCCCGACCTCTTCCGCGGAGTGGCTTTTCCCATCTGGCGTCATTCGGGCCAGGGCCTCAGGGCCATGCAGAGCGGCCCCGGAGGCCGACCATGCGCCCGACCACCTCCGCGACCCCTTCGCGACGCGAGGGCAGCTTCGGCGGCGGGCGGGCCCAGGGGGAGGGAAGTCCCTCTTCCCCCTCCCTCCTCGTCCCTCTTCCTCCTCCCTCTTCCCCCTCCCTCCCCCTCCCTCCTCGTCCCTCCCTCTTCGCCCTCCCTCCTCCGCACCTCATCCCTTGCCCCCTCCTCGTCACCGTCTCCTGCATCCACCTCCAGCCCCGCCCCCTCCGAGCTGCCGAGGCCCGTGGGCCCACACGCACCGAAATCATGGAGGCTCCAGCTTTCGGGGGCCGTGCTCCTCACCACCTCGGGGGAGCCGAGCCGCCTGGGGGCCCGTGTTCGGGGGCGCGCAAACTTGGATTAGCGATCCGTAGATTTGGCGCGCGGTCGCCAGGTCCATGGATCGGAGGAGGTGGCCTCCCCAAAATGCGGCTGGTGCCGCCTCGTTCGGCGGCGGAAATCCGCGATTTCCCATGGAAACGGGACCCGTCGCGAATCCACGCCTCCTTGATCCACGTTTGCGATCGCCTGAGAGAAGGGGCGGGCCTTCTCAGAAGGCTCGGACGTCCCCCGGCCTTCTGAACAATTGTTTCAGCCCTCCCGGAAGGCACAGCAAACCTCTCAGAAGGCCAGAAGGCTCATGAGAAGCCCCACCGCCTTCTGAGAAGGCCTTCTCCTTCGGTGGCAACTCACGGGAGCCTCCCGTACCATCTTGTCGGCTCTCGCGACTGAACGCTAATCGACGCTAATTCAACGCTAATCAACGCTAGTCAACGCTACATTGGCGCTAATCGACGCTAGCCGATGCTAAATCGGCGCTATCTCATCGGCGCTATCTAATCGCGGGATTCAGAGGGTACACCAGGCCCCCCAGATTTGCGACCGAAGCCTTCTAAGAAGGTAGTTTTTTCAATGAACGCCAGACGACGGGGATGATGAAAACTGCCAGCTTTCCCACTGAGGGAAAGGGGACTCCACCATGCGAATCGTGAGCCATGGAAGAAGAGGAGGAGGGGGAGGAGGAGGAGGAGGAGGAGGAGGAGGAGGAGGAGGAGGAGAAGGAGGAGGAGGAGGGAGGAGGGAGGAGGGAGGAGGAGGAGGGAGGAGGGAGGAGGAGGGAGGAGGAGGAGGAGGAGGAGGAGGAGGAGGAGGAGGAAGGGGGACCTTCTGAGAAGGCCGCCTCCCCCTGGCTTCCCCCCCGCGCTCGCCGCCGAGCTCTGGGCGAGCGGCCCCGCCCCCAGAGGCATCCCAGATGGGGTCGGGATCGCTGGGGTCGGAGGCTCGCGCCGCATCGCCGATACATCGGCGATGCGTCGGCGATGAATTGGTGATGGACCGCCGCTGGGGCTCCCAGCTTTGCGCTTCGCGCTCCGCGAAGCGCGAATAACTTCGCGCTCTCGCGCCGCCCCCCCCCCCAAAGGGAGAAAAGGAGGACGAGGAGGAGGGGGAGAAGGAACGAGGACCGCGAAGCGCGAACAACTTCGCGCCCTCGTGGGAGCCCTTGCGCCGATGCATCGTCGACGCCGGCGACGCATCGGCGACGTCGACGTTAAACAAGCAAGTCGGGCCCCGCATCGAGCCGCATCGGCGACGCATCGGCGGTGCGACGCGGTCCTCCGACCCCAGCTGCTCGGACCCCATCTGAAAGGCCTGGAGCCCCGCAAGGCGGCCTTCTCCCACGCCCGCCCGCTCCAGCTGGTCGCCTGGCCGGCGGCGTGCAAGAGAGCGACGCAGTGGGCAGGAGGCGCGGCCCTCGGTGCGCGGCGTTTGGCGGCTCGCGTTAGGTCGGGCATTCCCTACTGCAGGCAGATTTCCGAGGAAAAATGCAAGAGAGTCAAACAATAAGCACACATACGGGACACAACATCAGAAGATCCTCCCAATACTGAGTTCTGACTGTTTTCGAATATTCCTCCTGCAGAAGGACATGCCCGACTTACGGCTCGCGGGGGGGGGAGCCGCAGTCCAGCGCCCTGGAGGTGGGGCGCCCTGCCGGGAGAGCAGTGTCCACGACAAGCCGCCATGGGAGCCCGACAGCGCTGCTCCCAGATATGATCGGGTCGTTGAACAAACATCGGGACGGGAAGTCTTTGGCTAATTTTGGCCCCGGGGGGGCCCTCGCCGGCCATCGGGGTCGTCAAAAAACTACCCAGGACGAAAAACTGGTCCCAGGGAAAGGGTCGGGACTTCCGGGGACGCCGCCCTGAAATAATTAGGACGTCGCATGTCTGGGTTCTTCGCTGCCCCGATACGCGACACGCGACACGCGTGAGCCAACAAGCAACGTGTCAACACGGACGTTTTGAACATGGCACGTGCTGCTCTTCAGGACGGGCGTATCAGGGCAACTAAGGCGCTGTTGCTGTTCCCCTTGCTGGGAGAGTAGCTGACACTATGTCACAAACATGCCGCCACGGGGAATCCATCAGCGCCGTTGCTGCTAAGGAAGGACGAAGCCTTGGGACAACAGCGACGGAGCAGCACGACGACGGGCTCCCCACAGCGGCATGTTAGTTATTTCGGGCGGGTGGTAATGGGGGGTGACCCAAATCGGGTGTGAAGAAAAGGGCCCTAAAAGGGACATGTTTCATTACCCCCCATTCAGGTCACCCCCTCGGAGGCAACTCATGGGAGCCCCCCGTACCATCTTGTCGGCTCTCGCGAATCGACGCTAATCGATGCTAAACTAACGCTAGTCAGCGCTACATTGACACTAATCGGCGCTAGCTGACGCTAAATCGGCGCTATCTCATCGACTCCCAAACGCTGATCGACGCTAGTCGGCAGAACAAAGAGGGTACACCAGGCTCCCATGATCTGCAACCGAGGGCCCCCCCCCAGTAAAGTACCCGCCCGATGATTGACACTCCTCTCCCTTCCTCGAGCAGGGGCCGACCGTCCTGGCATTCCTAGAGGCCTACCACGAAATGTGCTTAGAACCCAAAAACGTTCGAAGAACAGAATTCATGTCCTTAGCACAGAAACTCGATGTGTTAAACCGCGACGGTCTCAGCCAGAAGTGTTCTAAGAACATCTCGTGCAGACCGCACAAGGCTCTGAAAACATTCTGCGGTGGGCCTCTAGGCGAGCCAGGACGTTTCGCCACTGCTCGACTTCCGGGCATGTGGGCCCGCACCCGAGGGTCACGCCGGCAGAGGGCCCCTCTTGCGCGCCGCCGAGCCTGCCCAGGGGGCCACTCGCGCAGCCCGGGCGGCGCCTCCCGCGGCGCCGCGGTGCGCAGGCGCGCGACGGCGGCGTCCATCCGGCGCCTCCGCGCGGGGCGAGGGCGCGCAGTGGGGGGGGGGCTTCCTCCTCCTCCTCCCTCTCCTCTCTTCCTCCCCCATCTCCTTCCTCCTCCTCCTCCTACAACTACTACAACTACAACTACTACAACTACTACTACTACTACTACTACTACTACTACTACTACTACTACTACTACTACTACTACTACTACTACTACTACTACTACTACTACTACTACTACTACTACTACTACAATCATTTTACCCTCATGCGCCATGCTTCCACATGACACATGCATCCATCTGGATAACACACCCCATCATGGGGGATTTTTCTGGCATGCGGGATCCGATATTCCCTCACCCAGATATCCCGCCCAAGAAGGTGTGGCCACCACCTCTTCCGAGGAACATCAACATCCATAGCTCGGACGGCACATCGCCTTCGCAATCGCCTTGCGCATGCCCCGCATCTCAGAGGGAGAGGAAAAGGAAGAGGAGGGGGAGATGAGAGAGATAGGGAGGGGGAGGAGGAGAAGGGAGGGGGAGGAGGGGGAGGAAGGATGAGTAGTTGTAGTAGCAGCAGTTGATGATATTGTTGTTGCGGCTGTAGCACTAGTAGTAGTGGTAACGGTAGTAGTAGTCCAAGTAAGTAGAACTGGCTTGTGGCAGCCAAGCGTTCATAGCGACGTTGCTTGTTGATCCTCCTTTAATGTCTTCTCTCCCTATCCTTGAGACGCAGAAGCCTCAAAAAGTTGGATGGTTCAGCACATCCAGGAAACCTATCGCTGGACCGGCCCAGATATGGTTCCAGAAGCGGCTCGGGAAGCTGCGCAGGCGCCAGAAGCAGAGAAGCACCACGTACGGGCGCCGGCTCGGGCGTCCGGCCCAAAGCCGCTCCAGAATCGGCCCAGGACGGCTTCCCGGGCGCCGCAAGCAGAAATTCAGCATTCTCGAAAGAAAAATGTGTATTGGAATGGCCTCTTTTCGGCGCGATCGGAACTGCCCGGGCGTCCGGCCCGGGAGCCGGGCCGGGTGCCGGCCGGGCCGGGTGCCGGCCCGAGCTCCGGAATCGGCCCGGACGGCCTCCTGGGCGCCGGAAGCAGAAATTCATCATTTTCGAAAGAAAAATGTGCATTGGAATGGCCTTTTTTCGGCGCCGCCTCGGAACTCGATTTTCCGGCGCCCGGGCGCCGGCTCGGGCGCCGACCCGGGCGTCCGGCCCGGGATGAGCCGGGCCAGGTGCCGGCCCGAGCTCCGGAATCGGCCCGGACGGCTTCCCGGGCGCCGGAAGCAGAAATTTAGCATTTTCAAAACAAAAATGTGTATTGGAATGGCCTTTTTCCGGCGCCGCCTCGAAACTCGATTTTCTGGCGCCCAGGCGCCGGCTCGGGCGCCGACCCAGGCGTCCGGCCCGGGAGCCGGGCCGGGTGCCGGCCCGAGCTCCGGAATCGGCCCGGACGGCTTCCCGGGCGCCGGAAGCAGAAATTCAGCATTTTCGAAGGAAAAATGTGTATTGGAATGGCGTTTTTTCGGCGCCGCCTCGGAACTCGATTTTCTGGCGCCCGGGCGCCGGCTCGGGCGCCGACCCAGGCGTCCGGCCCGGGAGCCGGGCCGGGTGCCGGCCCGAGCTCCGGAATCGGCCCGGACGGCTTCCCGGGCGACGGAAGGAGAAATTCTGCATTTTCGAAAGAAAAAAGTGTTTTGGAATGGCCTTTTTTCGGCGCCGCCTCGGAACTCGATTTTCCGGCGCCCGGGCGCCGGCTCGGGCGCCGACCCGGGCGTCCGGCCAGGGAGCCGGGCCGGGTGCCGGCCCGAGCTCCGGAATCCGCCCGGACGCCCTCCCTCCCGGGCGCCGGAAGCAGAAATTCAGCATTTCCCTAACAATCCTATGTTAACATTGTTCCACATGCATGTATAACATTGTTGTCAGGGCTGAAAATGTAACATTTGTCCGGAGCCCCGGTCAAAAACACACTAGTTTAACAATTATTGAAAAAACATAGAAAAAAAACATGAAACAACAAGTTCTTAAAAGGTGTTGGCCATTTCCGTGACCTTCTTTGGGGTGTTTGGCGTTGATTGGGCTTCACAGGATGAGTGAACAGGATCCTTGCGTACACACCTGATTGCCCGAAGCGGGTCGGCGGACTTATGTAATGATTTTGCACACTTCCATTTCGTTGGGTGTCATCCTTCCGATACAATTTGCGCAACAATCTGTCGCTACCAGTTTCTCCTTGCATTTGCCATCCTGAACATCAGAGGCCTTCTGAAATATTTCTGAACATGACCGACAGTAGGAGGAGGAGGAGGAAGTGGAGGAAGAGGAGATGGAGGAGGAGGTGAGAAGAGGGGAAGAAGGACAAAGAGGAACAGGGAGAAGCCTTGCCTCGATCCCCGTCGTCCTCGACCGATCGCTGGCTGTCGCGTCGCATCCTTCGATCCCACCTCGATCGTTCGGCCGCGTTGTGTCGATCGTCGTCTTTCGTTCGTGGTAGCTCGACGCTTCGTTTTGATCGTCGTGGTCCTCCCACTGCAGCCGCACGGCAGTGCTTCATTGAATGTCATCGTCATCCTGGGTTGGTCCGCGGGGCATTTCTTTCGGGGGACCGTTTCCGAGGATTGTCGTTTCCTGGGACCGCACCGTGCCCTCGGACATTGGAGTTTCGCAGTCGCCCTCCTCCTCCTTCTCATCTGACTGATCCTGCCACTCCTCGTCCTCCAACCCCGCGGCGTGCAGGTATGTTTCACGCTCCTCTGCCTCCACGTTCTCCTCCTCCTTCTCCTCTTCCTCCTCCTGCTCCTCCTGCTCCTGCTCCTCCTCCTCCTCCTCATCCTTCTCCTCCTCCCCCCCCTCCTCCTCCTCCTTCTCCTCCTCCTGCTCTCCTGCTCCTCTTCCTCCTCCTCCTCCTCCTCCTCCTGCTCCTCCGCCTTTCTCCTCCTCCATCGTCGTCGTCTTAATTCTGATTGTTGTGTTGCACCGTGGTCTGAACTCTGCGTGTTTTTGCGAAGAGTTGAAGTCAGGCCGCCAATCAGGCACCGTCCTGAGGAAGAGGAGGAGGAGGAGGAGGAGGAGGAGTTTGTGGAGGAGGAAAACCCCTCCTTCATCTTCCTCCTCCTCCTCCTCCTCCTCCTCCTCATTGCAATTCCTCATTTTGCCTCTCTCCTCCTCCCTCTCCCCCTCCTCCCCCTCCTCCCCCTCCTCCTACTCCTCCTCCTCCTCCGCCTCCTCCTCTTCCGCATCCTCCCCCTCTCCTCCTCCTCCAACTCCTCCGATCAAAATTCGGTTCTCCGTCAAGTGAATATCGTGCCGCTTGTGAATCCGCTTCCACATCCTCCTCCGCATCTCCCCCCATCCTCCGCAGCCATTTTGGCTTAAGTCCGTGCTGGGGATATCAGCCTTCACCCTTCGCTTTGGTCATGGCGCCAAAGGCAAAAGGGCGTCCCCAGAAACCACGGAAGTTTTCAGCGGCATCGTTCCAATCGCCTCGGCCGACCAAGCGCGGATGGTACCAGTCTCCGCTTGGAGGGCAGCCAGCAACGCCAGAGGCGCACCATGATGCCAAGAGGGCCAAGCGCTCGGGACCCCAGGGCTTAGATGCTGCCACGAGACTGGCCAAGCTCGCGGAGTTCAAGGCCTTGCTCCTCAACGGTAGCGATGATGAGCCCCTCTTTCGTGCCGCAGATGGCATATACAAGCCGAAGCTTCAGGACGCTTGGAGTGCTGCTGGCCGCGATCGCAAGGACTTCGACTCATGGAACGCCAAACGGACCTCTTGGAAAAGATCTTCAGCTTCGAAATCGTCAGAAGCATTGGACACGCAGGGCGGCGCGTCGCCAACAGTCGTTAGCTCGCCCGATGGGCCGCCTCCAAAGTTGCAGGAGGCGAAGTACGACATCGCCACGAAGAGTGCCAAGGTGGTGATCGACGGCGCGGAATGCTCGACCCAAGTTTTCCGCCAGAAGGACAAGTCCAAAGGGCCCTCGTCCGAAACCTTGGCGGTGTTCGACCACGGCGGCAAGACCTTCGAAGTGAAAGTCCTCGGCATCTGGTGGGGTCTCGTCGACGGCAAGTTCGACAACCCTGAGAAAGAGGCTCGCGGTCCTCCCGCGTTGCGAGCGCTCAGGAGGCCGAAGATCAACATCAAGGCCGTGGGCAAGAAGCTCGTGGGCAAGCAGCCCAGGCCCTCCGAGAAGTTGCCGACGCTCACCGACAAGAAGACCCCGCCCACCGACAAGCCGGCGTGCCTGGCGGAGCCAGCAACGGCGAAGGTCGGAGAGGGCGACGTGGCCGTCGCGAGCCAGATCGCCAACGGGGACAACGTGGGCCAGGCCGCGCAGTCGGAGGGCGAGGCCGACGGCATCAGCCAGATTGCCGACGAGGCCAACGTGGACGGCGCCGACGGCGCCGACAAGGCCGCGAAGTCGGAGGTTCAGGACGAGGCAACTCTCCTCCTCCTCCTCCTCCTCATCGTCCTCGTCCTCATCCTCATTCTCCTCCTCCTCCTCCTCCTTCTCCTCCTCATCCTCCTCCTCCTTCTGCTCCTCCTGCCCCCCCTCCTCCTCCTCCTCCTCCTCCTTCTCCTCCTCCTCCTCCTCCGCCTCCTCCTCCTCCTCCTCCTCCTCGCCTCCTTCCCTCCTCCTCCTCCTCTTCTCCTCCTCTTCCCTCTTCCTCCTCCTCCTCCTCCTCTTCCTCCTCCTCCTCCTCCTCACCGTCCTCATCCTCATCCTCATTCTTTTCCTCCTCCTCCTCCTCCTGCTCCTGCTCCTCCTCCTCCTCCTCCTGCCCCTCCTCCTCCTCCTCCTCCCCCTCCTCCTCGCCATCCTCCTCCTCTCAGCTGGAGGAGGAGGAGGAGGAGGAGGAGGAGTGCAATGAGGAGGAGGAGGAGGAAGAAGAAGAAGACGACGAAGAAGAAGAGCAAGAGGAGGAGGAGGAGGAGGAGGAGGAGGAGGAGGAGGAGGAGATGGAGGAGGAGGAGGAGGACTCCATCTGCCGCCCTTCTTATCCTCCTACAGGTGTCTCGCGCCGAGAAGCGGCACCACGAGCTAGTCAAGATCGGCAATCGGTTGTACTTTAAAGACGAAGGCGTCACGATCCGATACGAACCTCGCAAATCGGACACCTTGCTTTGGGCCAGAACGAACCATCAGATCACCGTCCGATTCAAAGGTCACGGCAACCCCAGCTTCCCCATCAACTACCCTGCCGACGGCAATGGAAGCGACAAGGACTTCCTCTTGGCCTACAAGGAGGCCTTCACCTTGGCCCAGGAGTGGATCAAAGACCAGAAGGAGGGCACGAAGTTGTGGTCAAAGGGCAAGAACGGTTGCTGGGAGAGGGCGAAGGCTTGAGGCGAGCCCGATCTGTGCGCTCAAGGGGGAGAGGAGGAGGAGGAGGAGGAGGAGGAGGAGGAGGGAAAGGAAGGAGGAGGAGAGGAGATGATGATGAGGAAAGAGAGGAGGAGGAGGAGGAGGAGGAGGCTGAGGAGGAAAGGAGGAGGGGTAGGAGAGTGAGGAGGGGAAGAGCGGGGAGAGGAGGAGGGGGAGGAGGAGGGGGAGGAGGAGACAAAGGGGGGGGACGGCAGGAAGGAGAGGATAAGGAAGCCGGAGAGGAGTGAGAGGAGAGGAGGGAGTAGAGGAGGGTAGGAGAGAGGAAAGAAAGAGGGGTGTAAGTCACGCGCTGCTCCCAAGAGGACGGAGAGAAGGACGACAATGCAACGATTAGTCTGTCTTCTGCCCAGCTAGGCAGGCCTCACGCACGCAGGAACTTGCGAGCATTACCTGCAGTGCGAACTGCTGTGGGGATGGCAGTGGCCTGGGCGAAGAAGTCGAATGGCTCCTTCTGCTGCTGCTACTACTGCTGCTACTGCTTCTTCTGCTGTTGCTGCTGCCGTCCCTCCTCCTCCTCCTCCTCCTCCTCCTCCTCCTCCTCCTCCTCCTCCTCCTCCTCCTCACTATCCCCCTCCGCCTCCGCCTCCTCCACCTCCTCCTCCTCCTCCTCCCCCTCCTCGTCTTCCTCCTCCTCCCCCTCCCTCCCGCTGACTTCGAGCCGAGTGGCGCTAGGCGCCAATGGGGTTGAGGGGGTGAGGGGGTGGGGGGGCGCCCCCCAAGGTCTCGAGCAGCCTCGGAAACAACGCCGACCCACTAGGTAGAGAGGAGGCAGAGAAGCTGATAAGTTTCAGCCGTGCAGTTTGCTTTGTCCCGAAGGGGGGAGGAGGGGGAGGAGGAGGAGGAGGAGGAGGCGGAGGAGGAGGGGCAGGAGGAGGAGGAGGAGGAGGAGGAGGAGGAGGAGAAGGATATTCCCATTCCCGTTCCTGGGATTGGCCACCCGCGGGGCCCTCAGGAACAGGAATGGGAACGCAGCCCTGCGAGAGACGGGAGGAGGAGAAGGAGGAAGAGGAGGAGGAGAAGGAGGAGGAGGAGGGAAGGAGGAGGAGGTGGAGATGGAGGAGGAGGAAGGAGGAGGAGGAGGAGGAGGACGTGGTCTACCCGCCCCGCCCCTTCATCCCCACACAAGCTTTCGTTGCGCATTCCGCCGCCGACCGCCCGACACGCATTGAGAGGAGGCGGTGCCGCTTGTCCTTCCACAGGCTGCTGATGACGGTGACGAGGAGGAGGAGGAGGAGGAGGAGGTGGAGGAAGGAGGAGGAGGAGGAGGAGGGAGGAGGAGGAGGAGAGAGGAGAGGGAGGAGGAGGAGGAGGGGAGGAGGAGGAAGGAGGAGGGAGGGAAGGAGGAGGAGGAGGGAGGAGGTAGAGGGAGGAGGAGGAGGGAGGAGGAGGAAGAGGAAGGATGAGGAGGAGGAGGAGGAGGAGGAGGAGGGGGAGGGGAGGGGGCAAAAAAAAAAACAAAAAAAGGAAGGGCAAGGTATACGGAGGAAGAGAAGGAGAATGAGGACATGGAAGAGCAGAATGAGGAAGAAGAGGATCTCTGTCGGCTGTCCATCGCATCAGGGGGGGTCTTCACGCGTCTGGCTCGGGCTGGGACCAAACCCAGACTTGCACGACCAAAGTGCGCGCCCGAAATGACGTTTCGAATCAAGTCACCGAGGAGGGGGGTCCCACGTTTTGTCCTTGCCGAGTTCCGAAGTTCTTTCTTCTTTGGTCCGCAGAGATATTCACGCTTATCTCCTCCTCCTCCTCCTCCCCCCCCTCCTCCTCCTCCTCCTCCTCCTCCTCCTCCTCCTCCTCCTCCTCCTAGGTTTCGGAACCAGTCTAGGGAAACTATCCTTCTGGAAGCTGTGAAAAACCCGCGGCGGTGCAATCAGCGAACGCTCCCGCCCTCCAGACGCCCCGCCCGCGGCCCTCTTCTGAGAGTCTGAATGGCTACGTTCGGCATGCTTCAAAAATCTTCCCAGTAATGTTTTTCGACTGTCCCAGGAAGATTTTTCATTTTTTTTCAAAATTTCTCCCCAGGGTAGCTGGGAAGATTTTTGGGCCGCCAAAACCTGAAACACTCTGCATTTCTGGCTCGCCGACGAGCCCAGGAAGATTTTTCAAGATTTCAAAAAATCTTCCTGGGATCTCTGGGAAGATTTTTGATCAGTTTGATGTCCACCCTCCTTCTCCGCCCCCCTCCATAGCCGTTTTGGCCAAGTCGCCCAGAGATCGCGCAGTCGGCAGTCAGTTACGTCCACCGCAGTGCGCTATGACCAGCGCCATGGACCTGTGGAGTCAGAACTTCGAGAACCTGTTGTCAGGTGATGTCGCTGAGTCGTGTTCGGACGCTCCTTCAGAAGATGCCTCATCCGTCACGAAGAGCAGTCGTCGTCGCGGCAGGGGCAGTGGCCGCGGGCGCGGCAGCAAAGGACCCAAGCTCCCGCCCATCAAGGAAGATGCCAGCCAGCTCGGGAGCCCGCCGAAGGATACCCTGTTGGCGCCGAAGGAGGAGGCGGACACGCAACCTGCCTCAGCCGAAGCTCTGCGTGACGTCGTACAGCCTCCAGGCCCTCCAGCCCCAGCGTCGCCACAAGGCCCACCGTCGCCTGGAGAGGGCTCGCAGAAGAGGGTCGACCGCCCCATCACTCCCGTCAGGCCTCAGCGGGGCGCGGAGCAGGACGAGGAGTTCGAGCCAGTCGAGGGGCCAGGAGAGAAAGGGAGGATGCCAGAGGAGCAGCACGAGCAGCACGCCGAGCAACCAGCAGTGGAGGAGGAGGCAGAGGAGGCGCCAACTTCAACGGCCTCACGTTCTCACCAGCCGGCTGCGCCAGCTGAGGAAGCTACGATCCACTACGGCGGCGCGCCTCCAGAGGGCGCACTTGCTGACGGTGGGGAGGGCGCTGCTGCTGAGGTGGAGGCTGCTGAAGGTCGTGGGGAGGATGCTGGAGGAAGCGAGGGTAAGTCTGACTCGAGCTCTTCTTCGAGCGACGATTCCGACGAGAAGAAGAAGAAGAAGAACGCTGAGAAAAAGAGGAAGAGCCGTGCCGCAGCTGCGAAAGCTAAGGCGAAGGCCAATGCAGCTGCCATGAAGCAGAAGGCGAAGGAGGACAAAGAGAAGATCGCGGAGCTGAAAAAGAAACTTAAAGAGCAGAAGGCTGAGTACGGCAACTTGAGCCAGAACATGGCGAAGTACAGGTACGACCACCCTGGCAGCCAGTGGTCCCAGCTGTGGACCTCTGCGAAGTCTCTTCCACCACTCGAGCAGCTCGTTGCGAAGGAGAAGCTCATGAAGTTCTACGCCACTACCATCTCGAGGAGCCGCCACACCCTGAGCTCGAAGAGGAAGCAGGAGACCGAGGACGCGAAGACGACCGTGACCGTGAACTTCAGGGACCTTTGCGCCAGGTGGACGCTCGATCCTAGCGCACCTGCGGCCTGGGAGGAGATCGAGACTGCCGTGAAGATGCAGTGGGTCAAGCAGAAAAAGCTGCCACCCAAGAAGCTCAAGCTGGCAGAGGAGCTCGGACCCCCCGAGGTTGCCAAGTTCGACTACATCATCACGGAGGCAACTGTGAAGGCGAGCAACAAGAAGTCCAGGGTCGAGGAGTTCCGTGAACAGAAAGACGTCGAGGGTGATGATCGTGAGAACTTGCGCGCCGAGCACTTTCCGCAGCAGAACGCAGAGAGGCCGCAGCGCCAGCAGCGTGCGCGTGGCAAGAAGGCCTCCCAGAAGCTCTCCGAGGATCCTCCTGCAGGGATCCCTGCTGAGGAGCCGCCTGTGGGTGGCCGTGAGGGGGCCGATGCAGCCGCCTAGGTCGCGATGGGCGTTTTTTTGTTTTTCTCAGTTTCCCTCGCAGGCACTATAGGACCCCGCCTGCAGCAGAGCCGATAGCAGTTTCCGAAGTTATCCGAGCGCACAGCCACCAGACAGCATAGGATTGGCTGCAATCAGTGAGCTAGCGCAGCTCTGCAACACAAGCAAGAAGAGAAGAGTAGAGTAAGCAGATCAGAAAAATTCTGATGACTTCACGCGTTCCTCCTCCTCCTCCTCCTTCTGCTGGTGCTGCTCCTCCTCCGCCTCCTCCTCATCCTCCTCCTCCTCCTGGTCCTCCTGCTTGGGCCCTCCTACTTCTGCTGCTACTGCTGGCCCTTCTCCTCCGCTGCGCCCCCTCCTGATGCAGAGACCTTCTTCAGAAAACGTTTAGCGGGCTTGACACGGACCGCCGTGTCGCAGATAGGTCGGTGCCGAAATAGTTTTAGAAATCTTCTTCAGGAATCTTCTTCAGAAGTCTGAAGGAGGAGGAGGAGGAGGAGGAAGTGGAGGAGAGGGAGGAAGAGGAGGAGGAGGAGGAGGAGGAGGAGGAGACCGTGTTTTTTGTCAATCTGATTTGGAAAAAAATTGAGGATGAGGAGCATGAGAGGAGGAGGAGGAGGAGGAGGAGGAGCAGGAGGAGAGGGAGGGGGAGGAGGAGAAGTAGGAGGAGGAGGAGCATGAGGAGAAGAAGGAGGAGCAGGAGGAGCAGGAGGAGGAGGAGGGGGAGGACGACGACAGTGGAGGAGGGGGGTGGCCTCCCCCTCGGCGTCGGATCGGCGACGGTAGTGTCCTTCCCAAGTTTCCGAAGATATATCGAAGGGGGCGGCAAACACAGCGCGACAGCACTCTGGATATAATCAGCCCCCTCTCCTCTTCCAGCCCGACGGCAAGCAACCAGCAGCAGCAGCTGCAACAACAGGCAGCAGCAACAGCAGCAA
This sequence comes from Prorocentrum cordatum, assembly GCA_963575745.1. Taxonomy (NCBI): domain Eukaryota; class Dinophyceae; order Prorocentrales; family Prorocentraceae; genus Prorocentrum; species Prorocentrum cordatum. The sequence goes on along the minus strand of CAUYUJ010012303.1, from coordinate 229,341 downwards.
CAAGCAACAGCACCACTATGCCGACCACCGCCTCCTCCATGTCTTCAGCGTTGGCCGTCGCAATACCCCGAACTCGTGATGCCATTTTGGCAGACATCCGAAGTCCCGCGCATCTGCGATCCACGGACCTCAGATACTATGAGATGAGCTGGCGCCCCAATCAGTCCGTGGCCAGTTTTGGCTCAAGCAAGTTTGGTTCAAACTAGTGGAGCTCCAGCCATGGTTGGCCGCCTCGAGCTTGAGCTGCTTGGTCTGTTCGCCAGGGGCGTCCTTTCTGCTACTCAAGTCCAGCGGTTAGCTGGAGCTGCCTGGGCTGATGGGTGGGGTTGGAAAGACAGCTCAGTCGCCTGCCGATTGCGCGACGCCGTCAGATACGACGACTGTGTTTCTGTATGCTCGCTGGCGCTGGGAATGAACAAGTGGGGCGTTTCACCTTCGGCTCATGCCATGTGTCAGGCTGGCGCACACGGGAAGTACGCTGGCAATAGCCAGCGGGACCTCTTCAGAATTGCCGAACATCATCATGTGGTAGATGAGCTCCCGCACCCTTATATAATCGATGCGCCTGGTCCTGGAGGCACCAGGGTCGAGCACCATGTGTATTTACCACACGAGACGCTTGAACACTATGCATCGATCGGCACTTCGATGACGTTCAGTCCTGTTGAGCTCGACTCGGCGCCACTTGGCCGACTGCTCACGGAGTGGTGTCAGCATCCTGATGTCGCGGTGCCTGTGGCCGAAGCGGGTTCGGTTATACCCGTGGGCCTTCATGGGGATGGGGTGCAATACACGACGACTATGCGAGCTGGAGGTGCCAAATCTGTTGTTGTTGTTAGTTTCAATGTGCTCGCTGGGCCAGTTGAGGTCCTCAAAAAGAGGTTTATGATTAGTATCTTGTCCAAAGATAATCTCTGCGACTGTGGTTGTGAGGGCTTCCACACGCTCCAAGATGTGTTCGCTGTTGTGGCGTGGAGCTTCCAATATATGAGAGGGCACGCAGCCCCGAGTGCTCGGCATGACGGGGCGCCCTGGTCAGCCTTTGATGTCGAGCATCGTTCGTCTTCTCGAAGAGCGCCAAGGGCTGGCGTCATTCAAGTGCGCGGGGACTGGGACTGGATGAGCCAGGCCTACCGATTCCGCAGGCCTGGCCAGGAGATTGCTCCTCCTTCTCCTCCTCCCCCTCATCCTCCCCCCTCCTCTGCCTTCCCCTCCTCCGCTTCCTCCTCCTTCCCCTCCTCCTCCTCCTCCTCCTCCTCCTCCCTTTTTTGTTTTCTCCGAGGAGTGTTTCTGCTGGCTGTGTGACGTCACCAAGGCATCATACCGCAATGAGTTTCGGAGGGACGCTCCTCATCGCCAACGGTTGCGAACACACGCTGATTTCATGGCAGATGTTGTGAATGACCAGCTTCCTTTAAGCTCAATCTTTGGTTGCCCTGGGCTTACCATTCGAAATTTTGCTATTGATCATATGCATTCTGGTGAGTTGGGCCCATTATTAGACGCCCTGGGTTCATTGTTCTGGGTGGAAGTGACTCATAAGCGTTGGTACCGAACCAAAGCTGTTGGTCTCAAAGCCATCAATGACGAGCTCAAGTCGTATTACGCTGTAAACAAGCAGTACACGCCACTCAACTTGAGCATGTCTCAGATTAAAAGCAAGACCACGCCTTACCCAGTTCTCAAGGCCAAGGCTTCTCAATCGAAGCATCTTTGCAGGTTTGCTTTAGCACTCGCGCACAGGCAGGCGGGGCATCAAGCCCGCGTGGCCTTCCAGTGGCGTCATGGGCATCGCTTGAGCGGGAGAGGTCATGAGTACTGCTCTTTGATTGTGTTGATCTTTGAAGCCGCGTGCGCGTATTATGATGCGTGTGACGCCGACGACTTCGTCGCAGACAAATGTATTCAGCCTATGTATGTGTTTCTTCAGTCCATGGTTGCCATGAACAACTTATGGTGCGACGGCACCCGAGCTGAATTCTATAATTTCCAGCCTTTTCACATCAGGCAAAAAATGCACATGCTTCAGCACCTGGTGGAGGACTAGCTTTAGTTGTTTGGGGCTCCTCGGAATTTTTCGTGTTATCTCGACGAGAGCTATATTGGGATTCTCAAAGTCATATGTGGCCGCTCTAAGCATCCGAGGACAATCGAGTCTGTTGCCATGCAGAAAGTTCGCCTCGGCGCAGGCGTGGCCGCCTTACAATGCGATGCAACGTCGTGAACAGGACTGGAAGCAGCCTTGCCACAAAAAACGCCATATATGTCGGGCTTCGCCCTCCACCAATTATATTCTTCAGGCTGCCGCCTCCCGCCGACGTTGTCTTGAGCCTTCTTCGGGTCTTGGCTCCTCCTCCTTCTCCTCCTCCTCCTCCTCTTCCTCCTCCTCCTTCTCCTCCTCCTTCTCCTCCTCCTCCTTCTCCTCGTCCTCCTCCCCCTCCCGTTCTCCTTCCCCTCGTTCCTCATCCTCCTGGGGGGTCTTGGGGAAGATCATGGGGTCTTGGGGAAGATCTTGGGGTCTGCGGGAAGATCTTGGGGTCTTGGGGAAGATCTTGGGCTCTTGGGGAAGCTTCGGGGTCTTGGGGAAGATTGGAGGCGCATTGGGGTTTGGCGGAAGATCTTGAGGTCTCTTGGGCCTCTTCGGGCCGTCTTTGGGCCGTCTTCGGGCCGTCTTTGGGCCACCTTGGACATGTCTGGAGCCGTCTTGGGGCCATGATTGGCAGTTTTTCCGAAACTAGCATTCGAAAACTAATCGAAATGTGATGATCAGGCGGTTTCGCAAGCTTGCGATATCTATAGAGAAACACCCTGGGACCTAGTAAAAAACGAACGGCGGATAACATTTTTAACAAAATATAGCATGACAACAATGTTATACATGCATGTGGAACAATGTTAACATAGGATGCTCAGGGTTTCGAAAGAAAAATGTGTATTGGAATGGCCTTTTTTCGGCGCCGCCTCGGAACTAGATTTTCCGGCGCCCGGGCGCCGGCTCGGGCGCCGACCCGGGCGTCCGGCCCGGGAGCCGTTCTCGGCGGCGAGCAAGAGCACCGAGCCCGAGTAAAAAAGGAGGAAGTCTCGAGCCGGAGCGTTGTTGTTGTTGGGGGGCCGGTTTTGGCGGAACCCCAAAACGCCTGAGCGTGAGCCTCAATTTCAGAGGAAATGCGGCCGGCGCCTCGGCGAGAGCGCCAGGGCGAATATAGGGGGTCCAACAATAATAATTGTTTAGTAATTAAGGTTCAACAACTACTACTACTACTACTACTACTACTACTACTACTACTAATAATACTACTACTACTACTACTACTACTACTACTACTACTACTACTACTACTACTACTACTACTACTACTACTACTACTACTAATACTACTAATACTATTACTACGACTACTACTACGACGACGACGACGACGACGACGACGACGACGACTACTACTACTACTACTACTACGACTACGACTACGACTACGACTACGACTACGACTACGACTACGACTACGACTACGACTACGACTACGACTACGACTACGACTACGACTACGACTACGACTACGACTACGACTACGACTACGACTACGACTACGACTACGACTACGACTACGACTACGACTACGACTACGACTACGACTACGACTACGACTACGACTACGACTACGACTACGACTACGACTACGACTACGACTACGACGACGACGACTACTACTACTACTACTACTACTACTACTACTACTACTACTACCCCTCCTCCCTCCTAGGTCATCTTGTTCCATCCCAGCAGAAATATGGGAGCGGCCAGATTCTGAAACTTTCCGGCCTCCGGGGGCCCTCGCCGGGCCTCGCGGGTGCGTCAGAGGAACGGCGCAGGACGAAGCACCAGCCCCGGGGAAGTGGCCCAGACCCCCATGGCCCGCGCATCGCAAAAGTTGGAGCAGCCGGATGTCTGGGATCCTCTTACTCTGAGATCCGATGTCGTGTTTTTTGTCAATACGGGGTCCCTGGAAGTCTCCACCCATTCCCCAGGATCGGTTTTTCATTCTGAATCCTTTTTTAACGGTCCCGAGGCCCGGCGAGGGCCCCTACGGGCCGAACTCTGCGAAAAACCTCCGTCTTATTTTTTTCAACGCGTTGGATCTCTGGGCAGGCCACCGCCCATTGCCACCCGCCCGACGGGAGCCAGGGGAGCCCTCGCCGTCCACCCTCCGCACCCAGCACGTGCTGGTGCCGACAGGCTGCCTCTGGCCCGCACGCTCTCCCCTGCGGGCAGAAAAGGCAGAAATCGGGGACGCACTGACCTGGGTCAATGCAGACCCGGGTCAGTCGGGCTTTGCAGGATCCTGCAGGATCCTGCGCCCAAGCCTGGGTCAGTGCGCCCCTGGCCCTGCAGGATCCTGCAAGATCCGGCGCTCGGGCCTACACCCGTTTGCATCGAACCCCGCCTCTTGAGACACGATAGAGAAAGGGTGGGGCAAAGGTCGGCCTGAAGCTACCTGCGCCGTTCCGGGCGGCTCCCGCCCTCCGCGCCTCCCTCCCGCGCGGTGGGTGGGGAAGGGGAGGGGGAGGGGAGGGGAACGGGAATCCGAGGTGTAACAAAAATGCGCGGAAGGATGCCAGATATCTTCCGGACGTCATCAGGGGAGGGAGGATAATAGTCTTCATATTGTGTTACTGTAGAAGATAGAGGGGGCGGGAAAGGAGAAGGAGGGTGGGAAGAGAGAGAGAACGCGATCAAGGGCGGGGAGGGGTTCCTCCTACTTGTCCTCCTCCTCCTCCTCCTCCTCCTCTTCCCCCTCCTCCTCCTCCTCCTCCTCATCCTCCTCCTCCTCCTCCTCCTCCTCCTCCCCCTCCTCCTCTTCTTCCTCCTCCCCTCCTCCTCCTCTTCTTCCTCCTCCTCCTCCTCCTCCTCCTCGGGGCCGAGGCCAGAGACCCTCCGTCGGCCAAAGCACGCAGAACATCCAATGGTAGTCTCGCCAGGATGCACAAGAACATCCAGCAAGCACGAAGAACACCAATTAGGGCACCTACCCTCCCCGAGCCGACCTCGATCTTATGTACCTCGGTCCGGCTGCAAATTCTCGGAGAGACCTCGGCACGCCGTAGGGCATGTATTGCATCCCAGATAGCCCTGGCGAGGCATGCCAACGACTCGCAATCTCTCGACTGGAACTATGTTGCTCCCATCGTACTTGAGAACCACATCCCAGAAATATTTTCGAGCGCCCAGAAAAGTGTCGAAACAGTGTCGAAGCAGTGTCGGACGAGTGTCCCAGGGCCCGACATGTGAACACCCTCGAGTTTCGGTACTTTTTTTTTCTGCTGTTCGAACTTATTTCTGGTGATCAAGGCTAAAGCAGGATGGAACATCATAGTGCTGAGCAAATGATGTGATGGCGTTGCGCACGCTTGCCTCGATCCGCGCTCGACAAGCTACCTATGGATTCCGTGCGCCGCGCATGTGCGCGCGAAACCTGGGCCCGAGGGCACCAGGTCCGCGCATCTACCGGATACGGCCGCAGCCCACACGAGGAGGTGCGCCTGGCCCATGGGCGGCGTCGTCCCCGGTTGAACCTCCGATGCCCTGTGCTGCCCCGTCCTTGTCATACGGGGGGCACCAGGTCCGCGCATCTACTGGATGCACGCGCAGCCCAAACGAGGTGGTGCGCCTGGCCCATGGGCGGTGTCGTCCCCGGTTGAGCCTCGGATTCCCTGTGCTGCCCCGTCCTTGTCATACTCCGCGTCCTTGCCCAAGCCCCCGCCTTTCCCAACTTCAGAGCCTCCTCTGCATAGAATGAATGCTCTTCCATCTCTTGCACTCCTCCTGTCAAAACTGGCACACAAGAGGGCAGCCGGAGGATGCAGACAAGACCAGGTACGGGACCGACGAGAAAGGGTCGGACGGTCCCCCGAAGGCTCTTGAACCATGGCGATGGGGTCTGCGTGAGAGCTCTACGCCCTCGGTCAAGAGTGACCGCCGACGCCAATGCTCGGCTGTCGGCTGAGCACACTCTGCTTCGCTCAATATCCTCGCTCCCTTGCCTCGCTGCCGCCCCTCCTCATGATACTCCTTCTCCTCCTGCTCACCCTCTTGGACACCCCTTGGATCCGAAGCGGCAAGTTTCAAACAACTGGTCATGCGGGCGGCAGGTCTGGAGGTGGGCCTGGACGCCGCGACGGATGACCATGTATACTCTACCCGGCGCTTGAGCCGCCAACTCCACCTTAGTGAAAGCAACTCCATATTATCATATTAGTGAAAAGATTCGGCCGTCAACTCCGAATTGACGAACCCCCGCGACGGCCTCCCTCCGAGTTGACGAACCCCCTTGACGGCCTCTCTCCGAATTGACGAACGCCTTTGACGGCCTCCCTCCGAGTTGACGAACCCCCTTGACGGCCTCCCTCTGGGGTGACGAGCCCCCGTGACGGCCTCCCTCCGAGTTGACAAACCCCCTTGACGGCCCCCCTCGCCGCCCCCTCCGTCTTGACGAACAAAGCGTCGGGGCCGAGCTGATGTTAAAAAACGACCTCCGTCTTGACCAACAAAGTGTCGGGGCCGAGTTGACGGCCCTCTCGTCTTGACGATCCAAGTGTTGGAGCTGAATTGACGATTGCTTTCGCCTTGGCGAACGTAGTCCGTTGTGGGCGCTTTTCCAGACATGCGCGGTCTCAGCCACTGGGTTGGACTCATATGCACGCATGTGTCTGTGGATGTCTCGCGCGACAGGGCCGCACTATAATCATCCCACTGCGAGCAATTGTGAATCGGAGCGTTTCTAGCATCGATGTTGAAACACACTGTATGGCTTGGACCGTGACGTCGCGATCTGCGTGAGGTGGTGCATCCGCGTTCAAACCGTTGAGGATGTCCCACCGACGTTCATTCCCGGAAACAGACAAGGCATCGGATCCGATACCCACCTCCACGGAGTGGTATTGAATACATGCCGATATGAGTATATGTATATATAGATGTATGTACATATAGCCCTGTGCACCCACCAAGAACCCCCCTTTCTCATGATTGTATCTGATCTTTTATATGATTCCTACGATTTTCGGACTCACGTTTGAGGCTCTTTTTTGGAAGACTTTTTGGGCCCCCTTCTACTCAACTCCCTCCGTCTCCAACACAACACCCATTACTCAACAGCCTCCTTCTCCCACACAACACCCGATACTCAACAGGCTCCCTCCCCAAGCTGAACTTGAAAAGAACCTTCTACTCAACTCCCTCCGTCTCCAACACAACACCCAGTACTCAACAGCCTCCTTCTCCAACACAACACAAGATACTCAACAGGCTCCCTCCCCAAGCTGAACTTGATAAGAACCTTATACTCAACTCCCCCCGCCTCCAACACAACACCCAGTACTCAACAGCCTCCGTCTCCAACACAACACCCGATACTCAACAGGCTCCCTCCCCAAGCTGAACTTGAAAAGAACCTTCTACTCAACTCCCTCCGTCTCCAACACAACCCCCTGTACTCAACAGTCTCCTTCTCCAACACAACACCCGATACTCAACAGGCTCCCCCCCCAAGCTGCACCAAGAACCCCCCTTTCTCGTGATAATATATGATCTTTTATATGATTCCTACGATTTTCGGACTCACTTTTGAGGCTCTTTTTTGGAAGACTTGTTGAGCTCCCTTCTACTCAACTCCCTCCGTCTCCAACACAACACCCAGTACTCAACAGCCTCCTTCTCCAACACAACATCCGATACTCAACAGGCTCCCTCCCCAAGCTGAACTTGAAAAGAACCTTCTACTCAACTCCCTCCGTCTCCAACACAACACCCAGTACTCAACAGCCTCCTTCTCCAACACAAACCCGATACTCAGCAGGCTGCCTCCCCAAGCTGAACTGGAAAATAACCTTCTTCTCAACTCCCTCCGTCTCCAACACAACACCCAGTACTCAACAGCCTCCTTCTCCAACACAACACCCGATACTCAACAGGCTCCCTCCGTTTCCAACACGCACACACATGTACTCCAGATCCTACCACCACAACACGACGCGACACCCGAAACTCCAACCGCACCCGCCCCCCTTTTTTTCTTGGCATCTTCCAAGAGAAAAGGGGGGTTCATGGTGGGTGCTGCGGCCTACATATACATACACATGTGTAGGTACAGTGCTTTTCCGAGTTGAGGCGATACCTCTTGTGTGCAACACTGCTACTTGATCGAGCTCAACGGGAGACACCAGCGCATCACTCGCTAGCCAACGGTGCAACGGCCATGGCAGAGAAGAGCAGCCACCGCAAGACAGGGCGTTTCTTTCAAGGATCATGCAAGAAGCTGAGAGGAACGATGATGGGGAGTGGAGAAGGTAGTGCCAAACTCTGCACGATGTCTACGTCACACTTGACAGAGCCTTGAGTAATACCAACAACATACGACGATCGGCTCACACACATCCTACTAAAGCGTGTCGCATACGCACTGCCATTCCCGGCCCGAAAAGCCAACAAGTATGAATAGGCCGCGTGTGCAATGCAGTGTCATGTCTGAACTCTTACCCTCTCCACCATCGCCTCCCTCACTGCGATGGGCGCCTTGACTCCATCGAGATCGTCTCGACAGCTTCTGCAGAGCCCTGGAGACACATCGTAATCTCAAGGAGATGGGAGGGGCATTCGGGAACTATTGCAATTAGACATCCGAGACATGACACCGGCGCGAGAGATATAGAGAAAGAGAGAGAGAGAGAGAGAGAGAAAGAGACAGGGAAAGGGAGCGAGAGAGAGAGCGAGAGCAAGCGAGAGAGAGAGAGAGAGAAAGGTCATATGCCAAACCCTGTGGCAAAGGATGGACGGTAATACAGGTTTATGGGCAGGGGTAAGTGGCAAACGAAGCAGTGCGGCAGCGGAGGACCTTCTGCTGGATGCACGCCGAGGGGTATGCGCAGCACTGTGTGCGGGCAGATCAGGGAACAGCAATGGCCTACGGTTTTTCGCCGCCAAGTTGACTTGGGCGCCCGAATGATCCGGGGTAGCTCGGGTCCAGGGCAACTCGGCTTCGGAATCCCGAAGAACGAACCCGAGTTAGCCCTGACCCGAGTTACCCCTGATAGTTCGGGGCTCTGGTTGAGTCTCGCCACGCGCCCATCGCCGGCGGCAGAAGAAGATCTCAGTCGACAGTGTGGCTCTCGTCGGCCACGGCTGCTGCTGCGCAGGTCGGGCTCGCTGGGACGACTGCACGCGCGCACAGATCGTGCCCCCGCCTTGTCCGTCTTCGCGCCCAGCATGCCCATTCGTCTGTACGCCAGGAGCAATGTTCAAGAACAGTAAACAAACAGCCTGGTGACGATATTTCGTGTTTTTGTTGACTATGCTTGACAGTTTTTTTTTGAATATGTTGGCATCTCATTTGTCCAGCAATCGCCTGCGGTTTCGCTGCCAGGTTGAATCTCGCCATGCGCCATCGTCGGCGGCAGAACACGAGCTCAGTCGGCAGGGGAGTGGCTCTCGTCGGCTGCTTCTGCGCGCGTAGGTCGGGGCGCCGAGGACGACTTCACGCGCAGCATGGCTCGTGCTCCTGCCTGCTCCATCTTCGCGCCTGGCAGTCCCACTCGTCCTTATGCTAGGAGGAATGCTCAAGAATAGTAAGACATGGTGAACAGTCTGGGGGCGATGTTTCGTGTTTCTTTGACTCTGCTTCATTGCTTTTTTTGAACATTTTGGCACCTCATCTGTCGCGGGCGGATCAGAAAACAGCCATCGCCCACGGTTTCGCCTCTGGGTTGAGTCTCGCCACGCGCCATCGTCGGCGGCAGAAGCAGAGCTAAGCTCGGTCGGCAACTTGGCTCTCGTCGGCCACGGCTGCTTCTGCGCAGGTCGGGGCCAGGGACGACTGCACGCGCACAGCTCTCGTGCCCCGGCCTGCTCCATCTTCGCGCCCAGCATTCCCACTGGTCCTTCTCAGGTGGAATGTTCAAGAATGGTAAAAGCAGTCTGGGCATCTTCCTCCTGTAGAGGGACGTGCCTGGCTTAAGCGTACGCATGGGGCGCTGCCGGCCACTGTCCCCGAGGCGAGGCCCACCGGCGAATGCGCACGTGCACCCCTCGAGTACGGCGGCCCCGGAAGTCACGACCCTTTCCCTGGGGCCGGTTTTTCATCCTGAGACGTTTTTTGACGGTCCCGGGGCCCAGCGAGGGCCTCCAGAGGCTGAAAACAGCGAAAACCTTGCCGTCCGTTTACGACGCGATCATGTCTGGGTGGGGCGCTGCCGGCGAATGTCCTCGAGGCGAGGCCCCCCAGCGAATGCGCACGTGCGCCTGGGCTGCTCCCCCCCTCGTCGCTTCCGAGCACGGCGGGGGCCCCGCCCCGTACTCGCCCCTCGTCGCCATGGGCTACTCGCCCCTCGTCGCCCCTCGTCGCCCACTCGAATTCGTGTAGCTCCCCCCCCTCTCCGGGAGGGGAGGAGATTCAGCTATCGGGAGGAGGAGGAGGAGGAGGAGGAGGAGGAGGAGGAGGAGGACGAGGAGGAGGAGGAGGAGCAGAGGAGGAGGAGGAGGAGGTAGGACCAGGAGGAGGAGGAGGAGTTTGAGGACGAGGAGAGGAGGAGGAGGAGGAGGAGGAGGAGGAGGAGTACGGCGTACTGGATGAGCAACTCCGCTCGCTCGACCAAGTGTCCCCGGCGCCTCCGCGCGCCGGAGGCGCGCCCGCGTGTCGAGGAGAGAGCGCCCGGCGGCGGGGGGCGGCAGCGGGCTGCACGCAGCAGCTTTCGTGTCGTGTCCCCCTCCCCCGTCCTCCTCCTCCTCCTCCTCCTCCTCCTCCTCCTCCCCTCCTCCTCCTCCTCCTCCTCAGCCCTCCTCAGTCCTCCTCAGTCCTCTTCCTCCTCCTCCCCCTCCTCCTCCTGCTCCTCCTCCTCCTCCTCAGCCCTCCTCAGTCCTCCTCAGTCTCCTCCTCCTCCTCCTCCTCCTCCTCCTCGTCCTCAAACTCCTCCTCCTCCCCCTTCCTTCTCATCCTCCTCCCCTCATCATCATCCTCATTCTCCGCCTCCTCCTGCTCCTCCTCCTCCTCCTCCTCCTCCTCCTCCTCCTCCTCCTCCTCGTCCTCCCCCTCTTCCTCCTCCGATCGCCTTCTTCTCCTTCTCCTCCTCCGCCTCCTCCTCCTCCTCCTCTTTCTCATCCTCCTTCTCCTCCTCACCCCTTCCTCCCCCGATCGCCTTCCTGGTTCGACCCGATCATTCGTGCGGAATCGCGCCGGCGGCGGCAGCGCCCTTCCTCTACGCCCCCCTATAATCCGATCCGATCCTTCATGCTGCGGCTCCCCGACGGCGGCGCCGCCCTCAGGGCCCCGTAGACGGGGACTCTGCTAAAACGGAGGACGAAGCAGTCTAAAATTCCCCGCTCTCTCTGTGTCTCCAGCTGCAGCTTTCAGAGTCCTGGTTCGTAGCGTCCTGGTTCCAGGAGCCCTGACCACCATCGGATCGCACAGTGGGGCGAGGCAGATGTCACGATACGATTGGCTCAAGATGCGCTTCGGGAGCTCTGGAGTCTCTCGCGGCCCTCCGCCACCGGTACTCTGCCAGCCGTGCCTGGCCACGTGGGACAACAAGAAGACCTGGGACTCTTGAAACGTCCGAGTGAGGGGAACACCCTCCCAAGGTGCCTGTCTGAAGCGGGGATTCCGCGGCGCGGATTCTGCTTGTTGATGTTGGTACTGTTGTTGTTGCTGTTGTTGTTGTTGGTTTTGCTGTTGCTGTTGTTGTTGCTGTTGTTGTTGCTGTTGCTGTTGTTCCTGCAGTTGTGAGAATTGTTCGTTGCTGTCGCCGCCCTCGCCAGCGACCCGCCCCGCGACCCAACCGCGACCCACCCCGCGCCCCGCCCCCTCGCTCGTTTCCGCCATTGCGTGGTGCTGCGTACCATTATGTCGGGCCTGCCCTCCCACAGGCGGATATTGGAAGAACAAATGGCCAACTAGACGAAATATGCTCAAGCGTAGCCAGAAATAGTAGAAGAACAACCGTCCCCAGACTATATTTTAATATTCCTCCTGTAGAGGGACATGCCCGACTTAAGCGTATTATCATGAGTCACACCGATCTGAAAACGAGGTCGGGCCTGTCCCCCCACAGGCGGATATTGGAAGAACAATTAAACATCGGATCAAAAAGATGCTCAAGCACAGCCAGAAGTAGTAGAACAATCCTCTCGAGACTATTGTTTCAAGACTATGTTTGAATACTCCTCCTATACAGGTATACAGGGACAAGCCCGACTTAAGCGCATCATCATGACGTCTCTCGGGGGGAACGAAGGGGGGGATAGCAAAGGGTAGGGTAGATAATCAGCTCACGTTGCTGATTTTCCCAGCGCCTCCCGGCGCCGGGAGGCGCCCATGCATCGAGGAATGGGCCCAGCGGCGGGGCCGAAACCAGCTGCAAACAGAAAATTTCGCAACCCTCCCTTTCCCTACTCCAAATCTCTTGTCAATCGTCCCCGGGTCCGGTTTTTTAAGGCGCCTTTTTTGTAACTGGAGGGTCCGGTATATTAGGGCGCTTTCTTTGGATTGGAGCTTAGGGAGTCCGGTTTATTAAGGCGCACCGTCGAAGAGGGGGGTCCGGAATATCAGGTCGCATTTGGAGGGGGTCCAGTTTTTTAGGGAAAGGGTCGATTAATGAGGGATTTGGAGTCTCCCCCCCCCTTTCGTTCGGCCCGAGTCTTGCTGCTCTGAAGACGAGGACGTGCGCCCCCACACTCCGCGGCGGCACGAGGGCGGGCGCGCGTCCTCGACCCACGCCAGCAGCAGGCGCTCCTCGAGGGCGACGAGGGCGGCGTAGTCCTGCCGGGCCCGCGTGCGCAGGTCCAGGAAGAGGGCTCCAAGGTGATGATGATGATGATGATGATGATGATGATGATGATGATGATGACGATGATGATGATGGTGATGATGGTGACGATGATGCTGATGATGATGATGCTGATGATGATGATGACGATGATGCTGACGATGATGCTTATGATGCTGATGATGCTGATGAGGATGATCTTGACGATGATGATGATGATCATCATCATCACCAACATCATCATCGTTATCATCATCATCATCATCATCATCATCATCATCATCAGCAGCAGCAGCAGCAGCAGCATCATCAGCATCATCATCACCACGAGGGAGCGAGGTCGAGTTTAAAAAGGCCCGTGCCAGTACGCAGGTCGCGCGACGAAGTGGCGTGGGTATGAGATCACCGCCTCCTTCGCGCTGCGCTGCTGCGCTGGCACGGAGGCTGCGTTTGCCGATGGCCGCTGGGCGCCACCCAAAAAAGAACGCGCGTGAACGTCAATGGTCAATGCCAAATTGCTGAAGCCAGTTCTGAATCGAAGTCCCACTTGGAACTCGCATTACGTGTGTATATCCGGGGATGGACAGAACACCGTTTAGCAATTCGTGGTTTAGTGTCAGCGACTTCGGGTCCAAACCTGGCGGGCGCAAGCCTGGAAAATTACGGCCGCGGCGCCCTCTCGAGAACCGAAAACGGACAATTCACTACTCGACGTGTCAAGGTGGGGGGGTTCTGTCCACCCACGATGTGTCTATGTATATATGTCATGACACCAGAGAAAAACCCCAACCAATGGATGTTTTGAAATGGGATCGATAAAGAGATCGATAAGGAGATCGACCGGGAAACCGGGAACCCGGAACCCACCGAAATCGGACCGGAACCTGACCAGAAACCTGGGAACCCAGCACCGGGAACCCGGCAGCCCAGCCGGCCACCACAATCGGCGGGAAACCTTCGCCAAATCTTTCAATTTCATCAGAGAAAAACCCAATCAGTGCATGGTTCCCAGACGTGATCGCGTCGTAAAAAAATCAAGACGTCGGGTTTTCGGCCTTTTTCGGCCTCGTGGGGCCCTCGCCGGGCCTCGGGACCGTCAAAAAACGACTCAGGATGAAAAACCGGTCCCGGGGAAAGGGTCGGGACTTCCGGGGATGCCGTCCTGAACAAATGACGTCGCATGTCTGGTTTTTCGCTGAAGAGATCGACCGGGAGCCGGGGAACCCAAAACCCAGCACCGAAATCGGCCCCGAACCAATCACCGGGAACCCGGGAACCTGGAACCGGGAACCTGGGAACCCCACCTGCCACCAAAATCGGCGGGGAACTTTCGCCAAATCTTTCAACTTCCGCTAGGACCCCTTCAGTGCAAGCACTGACTGGAGAATTTCCGCTAGGACCCCTTCAGTGCAAGCACTGATTGGGGAATCAACCAGTTTGAGCGCCGCATCAACGCTGACATCTCTACCACCGCGCGCACCAGCCCCCGAGATCCACATCACTCCCCGGCCCAAGCTCCTCGGGCGTGCGAAGCGCGTCGAAGTCATTCCTCAACCTGCTGCTCTTCTTCGCAGCGCATAGAGGTAATTGTATTGGATACCCTGCCGATAATGAGCGATCATGGGCGATATGTGTGGGACATCGTGGCCCCTGCTACATCGGCTGGGTCTCGCCTTCACGTGCCTTCCTTGGGCCGCACAACTCCCAGAGATCCGACGTCGTGATTTCTTCAATACGGGGTCCCTGGAAGTCTCGACCCCTTCCTCAGGACCGGTTTTTCATCCCGACTCGTTTTTTCACGGCCCCGAGGCCCCGCGAGGGCCCGCAGGCGCCGAAAATAGCGATAAACCTCCCGTCTTGATCTTTTCACGACGCGAGTGGGTCTGCGCTCTCCGCGCTGGGAGCTCAGGCGCCTCGGGCCCCGCCGTCCGGCGGCGCGCGGCCGCGCCGCCGCCTGGCGTGGTCCAGGACGCAGAAGGTCTCGACGTGGTCTGCCCCTGGTGGCGGGCCTGCTCTCCCACCGCCACCACCAGAAGCAGGAGGGGGAGGGGGGTCCTGCTCCTCCTCCTCCTCCTCCTCCTCCTCCTCCTCCTCCTCCTCTTCCTCCTCCTCCTCCTCCTCCTCCCTTCCTCCTCCTCCTCTTCTTCCTCCTCCTCTCCTCCTCCTCCTCCTCCTCCTCCCTCCTCCTCCTCCTCCTCCTCCTCCTCCTCTCCTCCTCTCCTCCTCCTCCTCCTCCTCCTATCCTCCTCTCTCCTCTCCTCCTCTCTCCTCCTCTCCTCCTCCTCATCCTCCCACCTCCACCTCCACCTCCTCCTCCTCCTCCTCCTCCTCCTCCTCCTATTCTTCCTCGTCCTCCTCCTTCTACTCCTCCTCCTATTCTTCCTCCTCCTCCACCTCCTCCTCCTCCTGCTCCTCCTCCTCCTCCTCCTCATATGTTTCCTCCTCCTCCTCCTCCTCCTCCTCCTCCTCCTATTTTTCCTCCTCCTCATCCTCCACCTCCTTCCCCACCCTCTCCAACTTACGGCGGCGGTGGTGGACAGGAGGCCCACCACCTGGAAAGAGCACGTGGCCCTCGGCGTGCGAGACGGTCCAGCCGCACGCCACGACGCGCTCCACGTCGCGCCGCAGGGCCGGAAAGCCGCAGCTGACGTACAGCACGCGCCAGGGCCCCGAGGCGCTACCGGCGTCGCCCGAGAGCGCCTGCACAACCTCGTCCTCCAGCCCCTTCCTGGGGTTAGGTCGGGCATGTTCCCCTACAGGCGGATTTGGGGCGAAAGATAAACATAGTCAAAGAATTTACATAGTAAAAAAAAGACTTTAACAAATCGCCCCCATATCATTTTAAAACTAATTCGGACATTCCTCCTGTAGAGGGACAGGCCCGACTGAATCCTGGGGGGGTCGACGATCAGCACGTCCGCGCCGCGGAAGCTGTCCACCCTCGCACGCAGAGGGCAGCGATACGGCGATACGCCACCACCACCACCTGCTCAGGGCCATCCTGGGCCTAGGTGTGGCTGGGACCACGCGGGTCTATAATGGAAGAAAAAACAGCATGAACATAAACACTTGGCGCTTCGCGCGGACTTCTGGACCCCCCCTCCCTGGCGCGAGGAGCGAGCCAGGGGCGGCGCCGAAGGCGCCGCCAGGGGGTTCCAGCGCATATTCAAGAAAAACCCGCGAGGAGCGCCCAAAGTCTATGTTTAAGGCGATGTGTTCCCCTTCTACATCTGTTATATATGTAGATATACAGAAACATTCATGTACTTATATACATACACACATTTACATCTATATAGTATAATTTCATACATAAATGTGTACATATACAAGTAAACATATATACGTATATTTGTATATACACACCATCCCGCGGACGAGAACGGCCCTGGACAGGCAGGGTGGTGTACACAGTTGCCCTCTGCAGGCCTCGTGGCGGCGGCCCCCGTTGTGTAGGTCACCCTGGGCCGGAGCTCTCGCGGCAGACCGCGGGCCGCGCGGCGGAAGCAGCGGGCGTTGTGCGGGTTCTCGTCGCTGCACTCGAGCGCGGTCACCAGGTCGACCACGTGCAAGCCTAGAAGAAGGAAAAAAAAAAACACGCAAACTTTTGCGCTCCGCGCGGATTTCTTGGATCTGCGCTAGACCCCCCTGCCTGGCGCACGGAGCGCGCCAGGGGCGGCGCCGGAGGCGCCGCCGGGGGGCCTCTGCGCGGATCCAAGATGTCCGCGCGGTGCGCCAGAAACGTATGTATTTTAGACGAGCGCGCTCCGGTATTCGCAAAGTAACTACTCGCAGATGGCCTGGATCCGCCGCGTGTGATCTACGAACAATTTCGCCGAAACAAGCAAATATGTTTCGGACGCTTGCGAGTAGGCACTTTGCGAGTAGTGGAACGCGCTGGGTGGTTTAAGGCGTTTTCTCTTCTTCGGAAACCAATGGTGCCCACGCCGCCGTAGAGCTCCACCACCCGGCTGCCGGCGGGCACGAAGCCGCGCACCGCCGCGACAATGGCCTCTCTGAGGGGCCCCCGACAGGGCGAGGGGCCACGTTCTCTGAGAATTCTCTTAGGGTGGAGGGCTCAGGGTGAAATCCGTATGGGCTTTTGCACCTCGAAGATGAATCCGTCTTGTGATTCACCTTTTGCAGATTCAAGCCTCGAAAATCCATCGAAACGGCATTTCAGATTTCACCCTTTGCCCTCCACCCCAAGAAAACTCTGGTGTTCTAGGGGCAACGCTTGCTCACAGGGGGAAACATGCAGGAGAGCCCAGAATCGAATCGACAAGTCGAATCGGCGATCGAAATGAATCGTATCGCTGGAGATCGACGGCCAAGTCGGGAGGAGTCGAATCGGCGGAAATCGGCAGAATAGGAAGGCCTAATTGAGAAGTCGGAGCCCACATCGGAATCCGAAATCGAGTCGAATCGGAACCGGAAGCCATCGAAACCGAATCGGAGGAATCGAAACGAGCCCTGAGCATGGGCCTGGAATCGGCGAGACCTCGCCGACAGGCCTCTCGGCTGAGGGCCCCCGAAAGGGTGAGGGGCCACATTCTAGGGGGGATGCTGGCTCAGGGGGGAACAGGAGGAGGAGGAGGAGGAAGAGGCGGAAGAGGCGGAGGAGGAGGAGGAGGAGAAGGAGGAGGAGGAGGAGGAGGAGGAGGAGGAGTGGGCCTGGAATCGGCAACCCTCGCCGACGGGCCGGTGGTAGGCCCCCAACCACAAAGAAGGCTGCAGGGTCGCGGGCGGGGCGGGCGCTCGGGCCCGTCCTGTCGGCGACGAAGGGGCGATAGGGGGTCGCGATGCGTCCCCCCCCTGAGGCTATCCCCACCCCAGCGTTGCCCTGAAGGGGGGGTGGGGACACAAAAAGATCCCCTCCTCCTCCTCCTCCTGCTCCTCCCCCTCCGCCTCCTCCTCCTCCTCCTCCTCCTCCTCCTCCTCCTCCTCCTCCTCCTCCTCCTCCTCCTCCTCCCCCTCCTCCTCCTCCTCCTCCTCCTCCTCACCCGACGACTCGAATTTCGGGTTGGGGGAGAGGGGGTACGGGTTCCACGCTCGTTTTTTCGATAATGTTCCCCGCCCCCCCCCACGCACACTGGAAATGGAGGGCAAATTAGGGCATTCGGGTTGGGTTGGGGTGGATCGGCGGGCTTTAAATATCCGAGATTAAAACAACAAAACATATTTTAGCAGCGCCTCCATTGCTTGCGGTGGCTTCCGCTAGCTGCTAGCTCTCCGACGTCGAAGCCGCCCTCTCGTGGCGCCTGCTGGCTTCCACCGCACTCCGTCGAGGAGGACATGTCAGCCCCATCGATCCCTCGAAGGCGACCATGAAAGCTTGCCAGAAATCACCCTCGGGCTGCAGTTGCGCTTCGATGCACAAGTTAAGCTTGGCGAGCTTCCATGGAAGGGCAGAACATGTGAAGCATCGAGCCCAGTTCGAAACGAAGGTGGATATCATCCCGAATTGTTGACGCCCATACATGTTACGAAGGAGGCGTGTGTTCTGAAGGCCTCCACGTCGGAGATTCGTGGCACGCTGCGCTAGGCCGCGCGCGGACCCCTCTGCCCCGCATGCGGGAGGCATGCTTCCATCTCTCAGGCTTCTGCATCCCCCTGTGTGGCCGTACCGTCTTCCTATGTGTCTTAGTACTGGTTAGGTTCCTCGTGCTCATGCTCCCCCTCCTCCTCCTCCTCCTCCTCCTCCTCCTCCTCCTCCTCCTCCTACTCTGCGATTTCCCATTGCTCGCCGTCTGCTGCTTCCTCCTCCTGTTCGTAGCGTAAGCATACTCATCCCCCTTTTCCTCCTCCTCAGGCTCCTCGCCTCGCTCGCTGCCCCTCTCCTTCTGCCCAGTAGAAGACGGCGCCTCATTCCTCGTCCTCCTCCCCCTTCTCCCCATCCTCCTGCTGCTACTCTTCTCCCGCTGCTGCACCTCCACTTCCTCCTCCTCCTCTCCCTCCACCTCCTCCTCCTTTTCTGATTCCTCCTCATCATGTTCCTCCTCCTCGTCATCTCTGAAAGCTTTATCTCTGAGAGGTGAATTTAGCGACACCCATCGGGGCCCTCGAAGGCGCAAGCGCTCGCATGACTGAGCCTAGCCCGGGGAGAAGCGCTGGAGGGGCCACCTACGTACCTATACGACCACCCTTCGGGTGACAAGGAGGTTCGGGGGGGGGAGGAACCAACGTCTCACTCGATCGGTCTCACTATCGATCTCAGTATCGGTCTCGCTCGATCGATCTCTCTCGATCGATCTCACAATCGATCTCACTCGATCTATCTCACAATTAATCTGACTATCGATCTCACAATCGATCTCACAATCGATGTCAAAATCGATATCACATTCGGTCTCACTATCGATCTCGCTATCGACATCACAACCGCTATCACAATCAACGTCATCATCATCATCAACAACAACAACATCAACATCATCATCACCAACATCACCATACTCGGGATACCGTCCTCATCATCAACACCAACATCATCATCATCATCATCATCATCATCATCATCATCACGGTCATCAACATCATCGGGACACCACCATCATCATCATCAACATCATCATCATCATCATCATCATCACCATCATCACAATCATCATCATCAACATCATCATCATCAGCAGCATCGGGATACAGTCATCGTCATCACCATTATCAGCAGCAGCATCATCATCGCGACACCATAATGATCACCATCGCTTTCATCATCATCATCATCATCATCATCATCATCAGCATCATCATGATCATCATCATCGGGACACCATCATCATCACCATCTCATCCTCATCATCGGCATCATCATCAGCATCATCAACATCATCATCAGCATCATCATCATCGTCATCATCGGGGCACCATCGTCATCATCATTACCAACATCAGCATCATCATCATAATCATCATCATCATCATCATCACCATCGGGACGCCATCATCATCAACATCATGATCATCATCATCACCATCAGAATAATCATCATCATCGGGACGCCATAATCATCATCAACATCATCATCATCGGGACACAATCATAATCAGCATCATCAACATCAACATCATCATACTCATCATCATCGGGCCACCATCATCATCATCATCATGATCATCAACATAATGATCATGATCATCATCATCCTCATCATCGGGACACCATCAGCATCATCATCATCATCGTCATCATCATCATCGACATCATCAGCATCATCATCATCGGGACACCATCATCATCATATCATCATCATCATCATCGTCCTCATCATCATCATCATCATCATCACCATCATCACCATCATCATCATCAGCAGCATCATCATCATCATCATCAACATCACCATCATCATCATCATCATCATCATCATCATCATCATCATCATCATCACCATCATCATCGCGGGACACCGCGGGACATCGGCGGGACACCGCGGGGCACCGCGGGACACCGCGGGACACCGCGGGACACCGGCGGGACACCGGCGGGACACCGCGGGCCACCGGCGGCCGCGCCTCAGCCACACGGGACACCAGCGGGACACCGGCGGGACACCGCGGGCCACCGGCCGCCCGGAAGGGAGACATTTGGTCCGGCCGCGCCTCAGCCACAGGAGACTTTCTCTCGCCCGCCCACGCAGCTTCGCCTCGCCCGCACGGCACGCACGAACACGAAACCGAAATCGATTTCCCGGTAGGGGGGCTCTCCGTTCCACTTCGATCTGAACCCCTCACCTCCGACCCTAGAATCGAGCCACACATCTCTGCTAGGGCGCGTTCAGACGCAGCGACGAGGACCGTCCAGGGGTGCAAGAAACGGGGCACGATCACCATCCCGTCCTCCTCTTCCATCGGTCGTGGGCAGACGGGCCCAAGTAACTTATGGTGCCCGAACTGTACCCGAATGGTTCCCGAATCGGATGCATGATGTTTCAATGATTATGTGGTGTTGCGTTGTGTTTTCGCGCCAGTGCTTCAGTCTGCGAGGACAGCATTGCGCGCGGTTCTCAATCGGGAGCCAGTCACCGAAGTTCGGTGACGGGCTGATCCGCAGGTCAGAGCGAACACCCAGTTAGGTCCAGCCCCTGGCGCGAACCCCACGTGGAGGGAGCCTAGCTGCCCCGATACGCAACACGCAACACGTAGCGTGTTGACACGGAGCCCAACACGTAGACTGAAAATGTAGGCCTGACGCGATACGTTCGCCAAAACGTGGGCCGATACGTTGAACCAACACGAGACACATTGACACAGACGTTTGGAGCACGGTACGGGTTGCGTATCAAAACGGGCGTATAGAGGCAGCTGAGGGAGGGAGGGGAGGGGGTGGCGGCTCCACGCTGCTCACGCATCCTGGCCCGCCCGCGGGGATCAGGGGGCACGACCGCGGTCAAGGCCCTCATTGCCTGCGGTCCGGCTCCTCGTCCTACAACCCTCAACAACATTACACGCCAGTCGGAAAAAGTAGGTAAAAACAGAAAGTAGGAAGGCGGGTAAAGTAGATTGGGCGCAGGCCCTCCCAGAGAATAACGAGACCCAGCAAAACCAGATCGGTTCTTGAAGTAGGAATGCGCTTGGAGTAGATTGGGATATGGAAATCAAAAAAACACCTACTTCCAACGACTGGCGTGTAATGTCACAAGTTGTAGACGTACCCCTTCAATGCCGCTCCCATTCGCAACCTCGGCATAATATCGCAACTTGTCATGCCCGAGCAGAGCGAAAGGAGGCCTGGGCCACTGCGGCTCAGAAGATCCGCGACGACCGACGTCGGCGAGGGGGCGCCAACAAGCACTTCGCACGCAGTGTAACCCATACCCAGATTGGGGGCGTCCAAGGGGAGGGGGGGCGCAAAACATGGCCGCCGGCATGTGCGCAGCCCAGGGGGGGACCGGCGACGTATTGAAATAAGAAGAGGCGCCAAGAAATCTGGGGAATTATCATGGCCCCCGCCATGATATCCACACACCCCTAGTCATCACCCCCCTCTTGGCCGCTCCCGACGAGAACATGATCATCACATGTTATTAGCAAACTGGCACAACGCTGGCACCTCAAAGGGCGCAGCGCTCGGCGTCTGGCTGGAGGTCAGCATCCGCCACCCCGCCCCGGGCAGACCGAACGGCAGCAGTGGTCAGAGAAGGAGCGGGGCAAGCGCCAGAGCAGAGCCTGGAGGTCCGCCTCCCCCGGAACCACAAGCTTGCAAGCGAGACCCTCGCTGGTGGGCATCCTGGTGGAAATCCCAGGGCCGTTTCCAATGCTGAGACAAGAAAACGCAATAAACAGAAACTTTTGGCGCTCCGCGCGGACTTCTGAACTTCTTGGATCCGCGCCGGACCCCCCTCCCTGGCGCGCGGAGCGCGCTAGGAGCGGCGCCGGAGGCGCCGCCGGCGGGGGGACCCAGCGCGGATCCAAGAAATCCGCGCGGAGCGCCAAAAGTTTATGTTGATGGCGTTTCTTCTTCTTCGAATGTGATTTTCTGCCGTGGGCATCCAGGCGCCTCGAAGGCGCAGAGATTCGCCTGGGGATGCCGAAAGGTACCGATACTGCTACTCCCCGGTGGGGCTCCGACCAGAATCTCGAGGGAGGCGACTCCAGCGGTGGCGACGAGGGCCTCCCACGAGGCCCTAAAAGCGGAAAACGAGGGAATGGTAGAGGTTACGGGCCCAGACATGCGACGTCCGGACTTTTCCAATACGGCGTCCCCGGAAGTCCCGACCCGGCCGGTTTTTCGTCCTGAGTCGTTTTTGACGGCCTGGGGGTTCGGCGAGGGCCTCCAGAGGCCGAAAAATAGCGAAAACCCAGCCGTCCTGATTTTTCTTAACCACGCGATCATGTCTGGGGGTACCTTTTCCTCCTCCGATCGCCTGCCGGAACACGTGCGGGGGGAAGCGCAGTAGGGGCGCCCGGTATGGCAGCGCCAGGCTCGCCAGCCGCTCCCCCAGAGGCCTCCTGCGGCCCGCGAGCCGCCGCCAGGAGCCTCGGAGGAGTGGACACAGCGGGGGACAGGGAGGGCAGCAGTAGGAGGAGGAGGAGGAGGAGGAGGAGGAGGAGGAGGAGGGAGGAGGAGGAGGAGAGGAGGAGGAGGGCGGCTGGAGGAGGAGGAGGAGGAGGAGGAGAAGGAGGAGAAGGAGCAGGAGGAGGAGGAGGAGGAGGAGGAGGAGGAGGAGCAGCAGCAGCAGGAGGAAGGCCCGCAGCTCGAGGAGGAGGAGGAGAAGGATGACGACGACGACGACGACAACGGCGAGGGAGGAGCGAGGAACATGGGAGGAGGGAGAAAGGGGGACGAGGAGGAGGAGGAAAAGGAGCAGGAGGAGGAGGAGGAAGAGGAGAAGGAGGAGGAGGCGGAGGAGGAGGAGGAGGACGGGTGGACCCCTGCGTCCCTCAAGGTCCGGATACTGTAAGCAATTTCCAACCATTCCCAGACGCCGCTGGCGAGAATCGTGACGTGACAGGCCCCCTCCCCACTCACCCTTCCCCCCTCGGTCTCGCGCATTTTCGCCAGGGCATCCAATACAATTACCTCTGAATTAGGTCGGGCATGCCCCCCCACAGGCGTATTATGGACGACAAATAAAACATACCCCCAACATGCGAAAACAAATTACAGTATACTAAAAATAAAAGGAAATCGTCCCCTGACTATTTTTCATTATTTTCGAATATACCTCCTTTAGAGGAACAGGCCCGATTTAACTCTATGCGCTGCGAAGGGATGGCTTCGACACGCTTCGCACGCCCGAGGTGCTGGGGCCGGGGAGTGATATGGATCTCGGGGGCTGGTGCGCGCGGTGGTGGAGATGTCAGCGTTGATGCGGCGCTCAAACTGGTTGATTAACATCCCCGCCGAAAACTAGGTCGGGCATGTCCCATGTACCTCCAGGATGCATCTCATCCAAGAGCCCTCGCCTTCATTGAAGGGGCCCAGGGACACACAAATAAAAATACACACATATCCCAAAATTTACCATATTCCCCAATCAGCTCTGCGACGCTCGCGGGAGAAATAGCCCTAAGACGAAGCGGTGCCGATTTTGCCCACGTGTGACTCTGGTGCTGGCGGCTTTCATTCGGACCCCGCCGTGCATACAGGAGAGCTCATAATCGAATCGATAAGTCGAATCGGCGATCGAAATGAATCGGATCGATGAAAATCGGCAGCCGAGTCGGGAGAAGTCGAAGCGGAAGACGTCGGCAAGACAGTAGGCCTGCATTGAGAAATCGGATCCAAAATCGGAATCCGATGCCGAATCGAATCAGAATCGGAATCCATCAAAATCGAATCGAATAAGAGGAATCGAAATGAGCCCTGGCCGTGCACAGACGAGGACTTGGGAGGTCGCGTGCATCTCTGCTGACTCGAATGTTCAGGAAAAAGAAGCGATCCTTGCGGCGCGTGCTCCAACATGCCCGATTGGCAGACCGTCTCTCGGGAATAAATCAAGGATCTGAGCCGAGGGCGAGCCCGAAAACAGCAAGACCGATTAAACGCCAACCTCGAGTTCGACCGGTTCGAGTGCGCCGATTGCGAGCAGCATGAGTTTACCGACTTCGAGGACATCGATTGAGCCGAGGGCAAGGTTCACAGGCCCGGGGGGTCCGAGAGCGAGCCGAGCGACGCGTGCGAGCCCCGGGACCACGCCTCCCTCTTCCTCGGGCGTGTCTGGACCACAGGTTCTTGGGTCCAAGGCCGAGGATTCAAATCCCAGGCCAGTTTTTAATGTTCGTATACCTGAGCATGTTCTTAGGGTGAGGGCTGAGGGTGAAATCCGTATGGGCTTTCGCACCTCGAAAATCAATCCGTCTTGTGGGTGGGTGGCTTTCAGGGTGCTCCAGCATCTGCCGTTAGTATAGTACTACCAGCAGATGTCGGAGCAGCAAGTTGCAGAGCAATGGGCACTGCTCGTGCAGAACCTGTGGCTGCTGCGCCGGTCCACTGGGCCAGCCAAGCTTTGCGCTGCGCCTGCCAGAGGCCCCAGCAATTCAAGGAGATTACCATCGTGGTAGAGAGCTCGGACCCCTCGCGCGAGTCGGAGAGGAGGCCTGCGCGGCGCATGAGGTGGATAGCCGGGGCCATGTCTACCCGAAAGGCCGAGCTCGTGACGCTCTGCGAGAAGACGTGGAGCATCGCGCTACCAGACCAGGCGGTGAACATGCGGGTGGTCGACCCGCAAGAAGCTCTCAAGCAATTCGACTCGAGTCTGAGCGACGAGACCGTGGACAGGAGGGCCCTGGAGAAGACTTGGGGGAGCAAAAAGATCACGTTCGGACTAAAGCACGAAGGGAAGACACACCTGGAGGTCTACCGGGACGACCGGGACTACTGCGACTGCATTCAGACGCAGGCCACGAACGTCAACGACGCGATGCAGCAGTTCATTAGCTACATCGAAATGGAGAACGAGATCGACCCGAAGGTGAAGCGGGGGACAGCACACGCCGGCGGGGCAATCACAGCAGGACACCGACCGGACGAAGAGCAGTCAGCGCCCAAAGGCGAAGGCCAGGAGAGCGGCGAGCCCGTCGAGACTGGACACCAAGATGGCCGACAGTCACCGGAAGGGGCTCCCCTCGGACGACTCCTGGGAGGACGCAGCGGTTTGAAGCTCTACGCTGAGGCCAGGCATGTCCCCCTACAGGCAGATTTTGGGCGAAAATTTTAACAAAGCTACCAATTGAAAAAAAAGCGTCCCCTGACTATTTCTTGACTATTTTGGAACATTCCTCCTGTAGAGGGACATGCCCGACTTAAGTGTAGGATTACTCGTGATCTGCACACCTAGAATGTGGTCGACAAGACGGATGCCACCCACGGCAAGGACCCGAATGAATGAACTGCCAAGAATCTACGCGCTTCCCGGCGGACAGGGCATCCGCGACGTCGCAACGGAGTTCTGGCATGAGCCCGACGAGCCGAAGACGAGTGACATCAAGCAGTGTGAGTGGAAGCGCATCGTGGGCGACGTTGTCAGCCACATGCCAGAGCAGGTCCTGTTCAGTGGAGATGGCGCGGTCACAAGCAACCTCACTACTTAGGACACGACCTATGACCAAGTGGAGATCTGCTCGCCGCTGCGGGTGCTCGGCCCGGGGGTCAAGGCGAAGATCTCGGGAGATCTGGCCCTGGACCTGAAGACGGGATTGGACTGCAGAAGGAAGGAGGACCGCATGTGGGCTATCGCGGAGGTGAAGCGAAGGAAGCCAAAGGTTGTGGCTCTCGCGCCTCTATGCCAGATGTTCGGCGCATTGCAGAACCTGAGCGCAAGCATGCGAACCGAGGACTGGGAGAGGAAGTGCCAGGAGGCGCTGATGTTCCTCAAAATCAGATTCGCGATCCAGATCGCGAAGCTGCAGCTGGACGCGGAGCGCCATTTCTACCTGGAGCACCGGTGGACGGCAACGTCATGGGGCCTTGCCGAGATGCGGAAGCTGATGAAGGACACAGGGTTCAGAGGATTGCATTGGACCAGTGCGCCCACGGCCAGACGGACTCCATCGGAGAAGGGCTGCTCAAGAAGCCGACGGCCATCCTCACGACGCTGGACTACACGGAGGACCTAGAAAGCTCGAAGGACCACGACCCAACCGCGGTGGTCGGCAGGCAGCGGGGCTCGGAGGGAAGCTGCAGAAGATTTCAGAATGGTCGCGTATACATACACCCACGCTCGCGAATACAATCTGCAGATTCATCAACTCGAACATCGAGCGCCCGGCCGACGAGCGCAACATGGCGATGGCGAATTGTGCATGACGCCTCACCTGCGGGACCCAGAGGCGACACGTGGGAGACGCGGCGAAGCGGATACACTGGAGGCCCGTGCACAAGAAACCTTCCACAGGATACCCAGCCCTGGGACCCCAGGACGTTCATTGATTTGCGCTGTGGGAACGTCGCGCTCTCCATGGAAAAAACATCGAAACCCAAGGAGCCCAGGGCACCCTGGAGGCAGGCAGGGTGTCTCTTGGCATGTGCCCCCGTACATGCCAACCTCGGGCACGCTGACCTGAAACGCTCGAGCTTCGTTCTGAAGATGGCGAAGGCGAAACCACAGCTCCTGGATGCGATGAAGCGCGTGATCGAGGACAGCGACATGCCAGCCACTAAGCATCCACACTCAACGCCTCCGTCCAGGCCCCCGACACCAGAAAGTTTCGAGTTCAACGAGGTGATGAGCATCGACTTGCTTTTTCGTCGACACCACCTGGGACAACCATGACAAGCCCAAGAACGAGGTCACACAGTGCCTCGATATCGGGCGGTGGTCAGGCTTCCCGACACAGAGAGCCAGAAGATCCGCTGGGCGCACCGCCAGTTCTGTCTGCGTCCATACGGGCGCCCTACGCCCTAAGCGCCTCATCAGCGACCAGGAGAAGGGGATCACGCGGGGCGTTTTCGCAGACCGAGCCAGCGCCGAGGGCGCCGAGCTCGACCCCGTGTGCGCGGAGAGTGAATGCCAGAACGGCAAGACAGAGACTGCAGGTCGGCTGTGGAAGAGGACGCACTACCGGATCTGGCTCACCGAGCCGATCCTGAGCAGTGAGGACCAAGAGAAGCTGCTCGATGCCGTCAACTGCGCGGCCAACGAGCGCGGCCTGGACCTTCCAGTGCTTGGGCGAGGAATCCCACTGCCGGAGGGCTCCTGCGAGGGCGAGGAGGACGTGGGCCTGGACGCAGTCTTTCGACGCGACGCTGGCGACTGCTCGTGGCGAGGGCAATCGGGATGCGACTGGCGGCCTGGGAGGCCTACGCACGCGAGTCCATCATGGATCGGCTGGACCGGGCCAAAAACAATAGGAGCGCCCCCTCCGGAGGCGACTGGAACCCGGGGGACAAGGTCTACTTCTGGAGGCGGCAGGGACCCAAGAGGGAAGCCTGGGAGAATTGGCGAGGCCCTGCCACTGTGATCAGCGCGGCCATCCCAGGGATGGCTTACCCGTCCTACCAGCGCGGGGTGATTCTCTGCAGCTGGAAGCAGCTGCGGGCCGCAACTCAGGCGGAGGTGCAGGCCCACAACTACGCGGCCAAGACCAGGGTGTCAGACAGCCCAAGGGACAGCAGGGCAAGCGCAGGGTCGAGGACATCTCGGACCAGTTGGACCCGAAGGACACGGGGCAGGACCCGCGCGCCCCGGCAACCTGCAGACGCCGGGGCGGTCCCTGCAGCTGGCAGTGGAGCAGGCGAGGCCAAGGCTCCAAGGGCCGAGGGCGCAGGCCACGGCTTTCCCGAGGTGGTGCTACCCGAGGACGCGGAGGACTCGGAGGACTCATCGATGAGATCCCAGAGAGTGAGGAGCCAGTGCGACGGAGGATCGCGACCAAGAGGACGGCCACAGGACGTCTACTCGTCGGGCACCGTGTCGGAGCAGCACGTTACCCCGAAGAGGATGGTGGACGAGACGCCAGAGATGCCGAGCCCGACGACATCGCGGAGATGGCCCAGCAGGCAGCGGAGGTTGCTTGCATGCCCATCAAGCAAGCGGCCAAGTGTAAGGAGGTGCACTTAAAGGACCTGGCGATTGAGGAGCCCGAGCAGTTCATGGAGGCAAGGGACCTGGAGTGGAAGAACATCCTGGTGGTCAAGGCGGTCAGGATCGTGCCCCCGAAGGAAGCGGACCGCGTCAGGCACGAGACGCCGGACAGGCTCATGCCGAATCGTCACTGCTACACGTGGAAGAAGAAGGACGCAGGCCGCGTGGCTAAGTGTCGATGTGTCGGCCGTGGGGACAAAGACCACCCAACCGTGCCGGATATCTTCCCCCCGATGGTGTGGAAGGAGGCCCGGATAATGAGCATGCAGCTGGACGTTTTCATGGTTTTGATATCGAGCTCGGTGACATCAGCTCGGCCATCATGAACGGGTACCGCTACCTCTCAGCCGACGGGACTCCTGGAGCTGAAACTGGCTCCATCCTGGAGATCCTGGTCTGCGTCTATGGGCTCGACGACGCCCCGCTCCAGCGGTATAAGAGCTTCACCGCGGAAACGAGTCAGGCGGGCGTCGATGTGAGCTCCTACGACCCGTGCCTGCTGTACCGACATGATGGCGACAAGTTCCACGGGTCCCCGGCTCTGGCGGTGGACGACACCTGCGGCGGGGGCTATGATTAGGTCGGGCATGTCCCTCTACAGGGGGATTTTGGACGAAAAATTTAAAATACCCCGAACAAGCAAAAAACACCAACAACTTATAGAAAATGGGCACCATTGGCACCATACTATTTTTGACTATTTTTGAATATTCCTCCTGTAGAGGGACACGCCCGACTTAAGGCTACGAGCATTTCCAGCGAGCGACGGAGAAGCTCCAGCAGAGGTTCCTGCTCGGCAAGTATAACAAGGGCAAAGGCGATGTCCTGGGCAAGCAGCTGGAGCAGCTGCCAGACAAGCCTGTGAAGGTCAGCCAGAAAGACATGGTGGAAGACATCGATCTGATCAGCATCCCTGCGAGTCGCCAGGCCATGCCCGACGAGACGTGCAATGAGAAGAAGATCTCCCCCCTGCGCGCGGTGCCAGGGTCCCTGAACTACGTGCGACGAGAGACCGGACCCGACCTCAGCGGACCGGTCTCGCTACTGCAGGACACGTTTCCCAAAACGAAGGTGGCGGACCTCCTGGAGGGCAAGCGGCTGGTGGGCATCGGCAAAGATTTCTCTCACACATGCCTGTGGATACGGCCCATCAGCCTGGAGGACTTGGCGGCCTTCCTTGCTGTGGCCGCCGCGGCCTGGGTAAACGCAAAGGACCAGGCCAGCCAGGCCAAGTGGATCTTCATGGTCGGGGACATCCACATCGGCAAGGGCAGGTGGGGCACGAGGCACCACTAGGGGGGGAGGAAGGCTCAGGGGTGGTTTTCCAACCCATGCCCCCTCGCGCTGCGAAAAAACACGACGGGAGGCTTTTGTTCTCCCTTTGCGGCCTCAGGAGGCCCTCACCGGGCCTCGGGACCGCCAACAAAACGACTCAGGAGGAAAGACCGATACACCCCTGGCTTGGAGGTCCCATTGTCTGGCTCGAAGGTACCCAGTTCCCTGGCGGCGGAGACGCTGGGGGCCGACGAGGGGCTCGCGAACAGCATCTGCTTGTCGATGTTCGCTCAACTGGCCTTCCCTGGGCTGACGGCAAAGACGGCACCAGAGGCCAGACGAGTGTTTCCACTGACCGTGGTCACGGACAACACATGCCTGTACGATCCCCTGTGCAACATCGGCGGGACCAAGCAAGGACTGGACGGGACGGCCCTGGACACCACGATTCTACGAAAGAGCACTAGGGACAGCGAGGCGGGCATCAGATGACACCAGATCACCGACCCACTTACGAAGAGGAACGGCTGCGCCGACTTACTGTGAGGAGTCCTGCAGAAGGGGGAGTTCGTGATAGTCGAGGAGGACCGAGCGCTGAAGATCCGGGAGGAGGAGCGGAGATCGAGAGTCACACGACGGAGGGCTTTCGGCCGCCTTGCGCGACCGACTGAGAACAACGCTGCTGCTGCTGGCTCGCCCGGCACACCGGGAGCCGACCAAGCCTGCCTAGTCTTAGGCGGTTCCAACTGCTGCATGCTTTCATGGTATACATAACTGGCGCTGCGCGCACGACCTAGTCATCATAATTGCACCCTGCCTGAACCTTGTAAAGTCTCTGGAAGATGTGGCCTGTGGGAAAGGAACGTGTCTTGGCATCTAAAACTTCTGCGGCGTGCAAGGACGATCCGGAGTTGTTCTTCTAAGACTTACCCAGAGATGCCAGACACCCCCAGCCCGAGTCCCTCTATAACCGTGTTGGTTCAGGCAGGGGCTTCGGCCCCTTCAGTGCACTAAGGCGTAGTGCTCGTGCTGGTACTGAAATGTCTCCTCCCCCAGAAGCTGCCACTCTCCCGCAGATCCACTCGATTTGGTAAGTATGTGGAATATGTGTGTTTTCACCGTGTCCTTCCCAACACCTTGAAACATACCTAACAAAAGTTGTGTCTTCGCAAGGCATCCTTACCAACACCTTGAAGCCTATATGGGATACACGTGTTTTTGCCATTTCCCCAGCCTGGCGCGTTGCCCCTTGGGGGCGTGGAGGAGGAGAAAGAGCAAGAGAAGGAGGGGCGCCAGTCTCCAGCAAACCGTCATTTGGAATATCAATGGTGTCACCACTTTTCCTTGTCAAAACCTTGAAACAGATCTGATAATACTGTCTTCACAGGGTTTCATTACCGACACTGGGAACCTATCTGGAGCATCAGTGTTTCACCCGGCGTCCTTCAGACGATACCTCCTTATCAGGCCCGTTCAAAAGGAAATCCTTGTGTAAGGCCGCCGCACAATAACCAACTTGCACGACGACCTCAAAGCGAATCCCCTGGCAAGGCCGCTCTTGCAGGAGGAAGAGGAGGAGGAGAGGAGGAGGAGGGGGAGAGGAGGGGAAGATGAGGAGAGGACGAGGGGAGGAGCGGAGGAAAGAGAGAGAGAGAGAGAGAGATAGAGCGAGAGAGAGCGAAAAATAATAAGACGAAGAAGAGGAAGAGGCTGAGCCCACATCGATGTTCATGGGGGCCCATGTGTATGATCATGTGTGGGTGGGGGGGGCGTCTATCTATGTGTACATATATACATATGAACAACAATACGTGGAGGGGAGCCGATAACACTGGCCTCGGTGGGAGGTATAATCAAATTTCTCTGAAATAGCATAAACAGACGCGGCGAGAGAGACAGAGAACGAGAGAGAGAGAGAGAGAGAGACAGACAGCGAGACGGACGGGGGAGAGGAGAG
>CAUYUJ010012303.1:180266-195266 GCA_963575745.1 Prorocentrum cordatum | reverse complement strand
CGCCCAGACACTCGAGAGCGAAGAAGCCCCAAACGAGCGGCAACTGCTGCCTGCCATCGTCCCCCCAGTCGTCTGTCTACCCTGGCGATTCGCGCTGCGCGAGGGTGGGAATCTCGCTTGTTGGGGCGCTATCGCACACCCCCATGATTAGGTCGGGCATGTCCTCCTACAGGCGGATTTTGAAAGACAAATAAAACATTACCAAAACATGCTCAAGCATATTCAACAAAAAGCACGACAAATTGTTACCAGACTATAATTGTACCATTCTTGAATGTGCCTCCTGTAGAAGTACATGCCCGACTTAACCATATGACGAAGGTGCGGGAGGGACCTTCGGCAGGCGGTGGATCCCTAGTTGAGCCCGCAGGGGCCCGAACACGTCCATATCCACCGCCTGCCGAAGTCCCAGAGATCTATATCACCCACGCGGTGGTTATGAACAGCTCTCCGCCTGGCAGTGGCCCGAAGCGACACCCTCGAGGATGATTGCCCAAAACGACACTCGGGTCGGACCAAAGGCGATGTGGTGAAGGTGGGGTTAGCGAATCAGCTCACGTAGCTTGTTTTCCCGACGCGTCGCCTCCCCGTGCCGGGAGGCGCCAGCGTATGGAAGAAGCGCCCAGCGGTGGGGCCGCAGCGGGCTGCGTGCGGCAGGCTTCGCAATCCCCCCCTTTCCCCTGGGGGGAGGCAGTGTGGGAGGAGGAGACGGTGAAGTGGGGCACAAACGCACGGCAGAAGAACATACGCCGCGGTCGCGCGATTCCGCCGATTTCCTCCCTTGTCCTTGCCCCTCCAGAGAGGCGCGCCACGTTGAAGCCCACGGGCGGCCAACAAAAAGATCAGAAGCGAGCGTATTGAAAGGCAGGTCGCCACACATTTCCCGCTTCAGAGCTGGCAGTGGAGAAACGATACGAGTCAAGTGCGCTCGGTTTGGGCCGCTCGAACAGGAGGACACAACCCTCTGGACCATTCGGACGCCACCGAGCCAACCGCAGGCGACCGCAATGCCAAGAAGCCCCTCGCCATAGCAACCCCAGGGTCGCAGGACATGACTCGACTGCCACGCTGCTTGCACCGCCATGATCGCTTTTGAGGCCTCACGTGCCCACAGGCCGCAACGACGCCTTCGTCTGTCCAGCCGCACGGGCGAGCTCGCACCACAGGGCACGCGCGCCTGAACTCGCGAGTGCCCGTCGCGAAGCCAGGCTGTGTCACAGGAGGCCGCGCTGTGCCACAGGAGGCCGCCTCTCCGCAGAGGAAATCGCCTGCCGCCCTCCCCCCCGGCCACCTACAGCAGGCTCATGCGAGAAGGAGCCGCGCCGATGACGAAACTGTCTTCCTCGTCCACCCGTACCTCTCAGGGGCCTTCGCACGAGGACGCGTCCGTAGAGTTAGGTCGGGCGTGTCCTCCTACAGGCGGAAATAGTCCAAAAATCGTCCCCGTAACATTTTTTTACTATGTTTGGATACTCCTCCTGTAGAGGGGCGTGCCCGCCTTAACCGTAGAGAGGGGGAACTCCTGGCGGGCGGGTGCCTCATCGGATGCGCCCAGCTGTGGATCACCGAACTTCGCGCTTCGCGCCGCGCAGCGCGGTGTCCGTCCTATTCGCGTGCGGGGCGTGACGGCCCTGGCGTTGGTCTTAGGTCGGGCGTGCCCCCCTACACTACAGGCGGATTTTGGAGGAAAAATCTACAAACGCCAAACATACATCAACCAATACTAAAAAATAGTCCCCATACTGTTTTTGACTATTTTGAATATTCCCCCAGTGGAGAGACAGGCCCGACTGAACGTTGGTCTCTGCCACCGCGTGGATCCTTCAACCTTGAACGATCAGCGGCTCTTGGATCGCCGGATCAAGCTGTGTGTTGACCGACTCTGTGCCACCGGCGGCGTGCAACCCTGAACGCCCATGGCGGGGTCGCCGCAACGTGGTCGCCGGCACGTCGACCTCCTCCTCCTCCTCCTCCTCCTCCTCCTCCTCCTCCTCCTCACATGACACGAACCCACCGGAGATCACTGTTGTGCACGCCCGATGCATCGCCAGAGACAACATGCAGCAAAAGAGAGACATCGGCTCACTCCAAGCCAGGGTCTGCCGCCCTGGTCAAGCCCTTACGGCGGCGACTCTCGACAACTCCCGGGCATCACGGGCAATAAAGCGATAGGCCGCATCGCCCAAAAAGAGGAGACGTCAGGGGAATCAAAGCGGAGACAACTCTCAATGGGGAGCATCGGAATGAGGAGCGGAAGGGGGGAAGAGGGAAGAGGGGGAAGGATGGGGAGGATAGGCAGCAGCATAACAAATGAGCCTCGGGCTTCCGAGGCGCAAGAGCGGGGACAGGCGCGCGTCGATGGAAAATGGATAGACGCCTACTGCTTCTTCCTCTTGCTCAATCTAAAGAGGCCCCCGCCCATTCCGACCAGGGCCGCAACCGCCAGGGACAGCGGCAGAAGCAGGCCCGAATCGCTCCAGTTCGGCCACGTGCTGCGGGCGGCGATGTCGCCGCGAGGGGGCAGGTGCTCATACTGCCACGTGCCGAAGGCGGTGAAGTCCTCATACAAGTGCTGGATCTTGCCGACGCCCTCGAACACGACGCCGTTGTAGCCGTCGTCACGACACATGGCATACAAGGGCATCCCTGGCACCGACTCCACCTCCACGCCGAGGGGGGCCGTCTCTGGCACCCAGCCGTTGTGCCAGCCCCAATGCACGAGGTTGATCTGACTGTTGCCGGCCCAGAACACGCCCAGCCAGCCGGGGCGACCGCAAGCCGCGAGCGGAGTGTCAGGCGTGACACCTGGCTGCGGAATCACCTCGTGCCTAAAGTCGCCCCAGGACGTCGAGTCCTGGAAGAAGTGGTGCACCTTCTGGTTGCCGGCCCAGACGATGCCGTCGTGCTCGTCGGTCCTGCCAAGCGCGTACACCCTCGTGCCCGCCGCGATCGGAAACGGCGTGAACATCTCCGACTCGGGCACCCAGCCGTTGTGCTCGCCCCAGTGCGTGCGGACAAGCTTATCGTCGCCCGCCCACCAGACGGCCAGGTAGCCCCTCCGCCCGCAGGCCCCCAGCGGAGTGCCTGCGGTGACGCCTGGCGACGCCCAGGAGTCGTACTTCCACTCGCCCCAGGCGGTCCAGTCCATGTAGAGGTGGTGCAGCCGTCCCGCGGAGGCCCAGACCACGCCGCTGTACTCGTCCGTCCTGCTCATCGCATACAGCGGGGTGCCGGGCGCGATGCTAACAGTCGGGGACAGCTGCTCGTCGAGTATGGCCCAATTCGAATGCGCGCCCCAATGCCGTATCAAGACTCTCTCCTGCCCAGCCCAAAACATGGACAGATACCCTGTCCGACCCGCGGCAGCCGACGGAGTGAAGGCGAAGTCGGCGAGCGCAGCGGAAAGCGACGGATCTGCCACCGCCCGCTGCGGCAGCAACGAGGGCAGTTTGTCCTCGTGCAGGTGGGCATTCAGCAAGGCCGTGACGCTCTCGTACTTCCACTCGCCCCAGGACAGGTAGTCCTCGTACAGGTGATAGGTCTGGCCCGACAGGTCCCAGACTACGCCGTTGTATTCGTCGTCCCTGCACATGGCGGACAGCAACATGCCTGGCATCGCGTCCACAACGGGCGGCAACTCTGCGTCGATGGGCACCCAACCGGTGTGGACGCCCCAGTGCTTGAGGTGGACCTTCGCGTTCCCGGCCCAGAACACCCCGAGCCAGCCGGGCCTGCCGCACGCCGCAAGCGGCGTCAGCGAGCTGACTCCGGGCGTGGGGATCGCGCTGTGCTGGAACTGGCCCCAGCTCTGCAGGTCGTGGTAGAGCTGGTGGATCTCACCCTCGCCCGCCCAGACCACGCCGTCGTGCTCCCCCGAGCGGGCAAAGGCGTACACGGGCGTCCCGGCCAGGATCGGCACGGGGGGCTCCAGTATCTCGTCCTGGGGGACCCAGCCGTTGTGCTCGCCCATGTGCTTGCGGATGATCCTTCCGTCTGCGGCCCACCAGACTGACAAGTAGCCCGGTCGGCCGACGGCGGCCAGGGGCGTGTACTTGGTCATCCCCGCCGTCTCGAAGACCTCGTACTTCCAGTAGCCCCACTCCGCGTGGTCGGTGTAGAGGTGGTGCACGCCGCCCTCGGCGGCCCACACCACGCCGTTGTACTCGTGGGCCCTGCACATGGCGTGGAGCTTCGTACCGGGCGAGATGTCGACGTCCGGGGGCAGCTCCGCCGGCGAGAGCGTCCAGGCGTTGTGGTCCCCCCAGCTCATCATGTGGACCTTCCCCTCGCCGGCCCAGTAGTACGACAGGAACCCGGGCCGCCCACACGCCGCCAGGGGAGAGCCATACTCCGCAGGCTCCATCGCCCGCGCGGGGCGCACCTGCTCGCGGAGAGCTGCGGCGTGCGCCTCACGTGCCCAGGGCCTGCACGGCGCCGGCACGGCCCGTCTCGGAGCCTTGAAAAAAAGGGGAAGAGGCCCTGAGCTGGCAGATGCGGCAGGCCGTTCCGACCAGACTGACGAGCCACACTCTGTCCACACAGTGCTGTGCTGTCAGGTCCTCGCTTTGAAGCCGCAGCGGCGCGTTCGTCCGTCCTTGCTTCGTCATTCTTTCCTCCTCCTCCGCCTCTTGCGTTAGCCCGACTTGAGGATCTAGCCTGTAGCGTTCTTCCTCCTCCGCCTGCTCCTCCTCCGCCTGGTCATCCTTCTCCACCTCCTTCTCCTCCTCCTCCTCCTCCTCCTCCTCCTCCTCCTCCACCTCCTCCTCCCTCCTCCCATCCCTGCCTGTGCCCTCCGCGCGTCCATCTCTGCACACGCTTCGTTGTCCATGGCAGAGTTTGCATGCCGCCAGCCTGCACATGCCGGTTCACCACTCACACGCTTCGTAGCCCCGTGGGGATCTCGTGGCAAAGTTTAAGTCGGGCGTGTCCCTCTACAGTCAACAGGAACAATACTTAAACATACTTGAGGAAAACGCATGACGGGCACGATTTTCAGTATTTTTGAACATGTGTTGATCATGTTCTAACTATGTCTTATTTTTCGTCCAAAAACTGCCTGTAAAGGGACATGCCCGACCTAAGGCAAAGTGTGCATGACGCCGACCCTCGCAGTTTGGCACTGCCCTTCACGTTTTTCGTGGCCCCATAGGGGAGCCCCACCACAGGCCCTAATGACAACATTCGTATGCCGCTGCCCCGCAAATGTCTGCTCACCCCTCACACATGTCGTGGCCCCCATCCGCACCGCCCCGGGCTCCATCCCACCCATGGCGTGGGATGCACTACTTATGAGGAGAGGGCCATATCCTGCATGAATCGCAGCTGCACGCGATAGGTTGTGGTCGTCGCTGCCGCGAGCACGGGTCGCGGACTCGGACTCGAATCCAACCTGGTTCACATGACAAGCTGCAAGTGTGTTTCCGGAGCCAGATGACAACTCACCATCAACTCTCTGAAATTATCAGAATCGGCTGTGTTGAAACACGACGTGAAGCGGAGCACGCGAAAACAGTCAGACAAGCCCAGACCGTCACACGAAGTACTTATATATATATATATATATATACATATATATATATATATATTTATATATATATTGTCTCCTCAACAGCGAACGTGCACATGAACGAAGCAAGGACGGGGCTGCATGTTGTGAAAACCCGCGTTGGACACGAGAGTGGCTCTTGCCCGATCGAGTATGCCCAGCCCGGGAAGAACCACACTCGCTGGGGCTGCACTTCCAGC
The DNA here is from genome assembly GCA_963575745.1 of Prorocentrum cordatum. NCBI lineage: Eukaryota > Dinophyceae > Prorocentrales > Prorocentraceae > Prorocentrum > Prorocentrum cordatum. The sequence goes on along the minus strand of CAUYUJ010012303.1, from coordinate 189,521 downwards.
CCAGACTGGCTGGACAAAACCAAACCCAAACTATCACTCCACCGAGACATGCTGGCATGACATGGCGCGCCTAGCGCGATTAGGGATTTCTGGTGAGCGTCTTCTTATTCGGCGTTTCGACATTGGGCAGAAGGGGAGGGGGAGGGGGGGTGTCTGGCTCCGGACCTCTGCTTAGTGCGACTGTTTGCACCAGTGCGTCCTAGGGGGGACGCTCCACCTGCTCGAAACAGGCGCCAAGAACAGCCAAGATCTACTCCATGGGTGGCTACCTACCAGACCACCCCAAACCAGCCCGAAGACCCGAATTTCGCCAGAATTTCGGGTTGAGGGGGGTACGGGATTCATTTGTTTTTCAATGTTCCCCGACCCCCCCCACCGGAAATGGAGGGCAAATCGGGGCCTTCGGGTTGGGTTGGGGCGGTTTGGTGGGCGGTGAATGGGGGGGGGGAAAAGGGGTTGGGGGGCCCGCGCCGATCCGCAAAACAATTAACAACAAAACGCTCTCAGTACTCCACCGAGACATGCTGGCACGACATGGCGCGCCTAACGCGATTAGTTGGCGGCGCGCCTGGGGGGAAGTGAGAAGGGGCGGGCCTTCTCAGAAAGCTCGGGAGTTCCCCCGGCCTTCTGAGAAGTTTTCTGAGCTTTCCCCGAAGACGCAAAAAAACCTTCTCAGAAGGCGTGAGGGCTTCTGAGCAGTCCCGCCGCCTTCTAAGAAGGCCTTTTCCCTCTCATTTCCCCCCTCGCTCGCCGCCGAATTAGGGTTGTCTGAGCTTTCCTCAACTGCCCTGCTTGGAGAGGACCGGAGACGCAACAACTTCTGTGGGGCTTGGCCTGTTCTCGGCATGGCCGGCCACGCAGTCACAGAAGACAAGGTCGTCGACAGAAAACGGCCCAGTGGCTGGGCACAACGTCTCGCCGACACTCCAAATCCTTAAATTAAACGACCCCCCCCAAAAAAACGGGACACCCCTCCAAATGCGACCTAATATTCCGGACCCCCCTCTTCGACGGGGCGCCTTAATGAACCAGAACCACCCAGCTCTGATCCAAAGAAACCGCCCTAATAAACCAGACCCCCCCAATTACAAAAAATGGCGCCTTAAAAAACCAGACCCGGGGGACGACTAATGAGGGGTTTGGAGTACATGACTGCATGCCGAAGTGCGTTCGTGCGAATCGTGGCTCCCTCAAACCAGCTTTGCAGGACTCGCGCCAGTGTTTTGGGAGATTTGCACGTGAACTGTCGACAGCTCGCCACGCTCTTGGCATGGGCACTGGGGCAACACATGTGCCGCCACAGCATGCCCAAAGGGTAGATGCCGAAGGACCAAGGAGGCATCTCGATAGCAACCGATTGGCAAGGTCGCGCACGCACTTTGGCCAAGCAGCTTCTGGAGAAGCGTATACCCCGCTAAAGCCTTGGAAGTAAAGCTCATCGTATGGCCTCCTCCGTTCCATTCTGTGCACGCCCGAAGTCACACGCCCTCAACATGTTCTAGCCATTGACTTCCTCCGCCAGCATGGCATTTTCGGGCATGGGACGGGGAGAAGTGGTTGACGGAGCGGCGCCCGATGTGTGGAGTCCTGCTTCATGTGGTACTTGGCTCCAACAAAAGTTTCCTTGGAAACTCGCAAGAGGAATAATATGTATGTAAACCCGTCGGCAAGATGAAAAGTCGCGCGCGCGTGCTCAGCATTCGCACGCACGCGATCCCAAGACGTCCCATGGCCACAACATGCTTCCAGGAATGCCTCAGGCCACGGACGATAACGTCCAGAGGACCCAGGGTGATGCCACCCCAACGCGATCCCGCCATGGATTCTGGACCGTCTCAGGCCGACTCGCAGATGACGAAACACATGAGCAACGCGTGACGCCGAGGTGGCCCGATGGCAACAAGATGGATCCAAACGCACCCAGGGTGGCCTCATAATGACCACGCGATGGTTGCGTGATCCAAACATGACCGGGATATGATCTCAAGATGACCTCAAGACGACCCCTAACACGGCAATAATACTGCAACTTATGAGCCCCATCTTACTTCGAGCCGATCCCAGCATGGTGGGATCCGTGAACGGCCCGGGATTTTGGTCTACCCCATTTTTTATGGGTGGGATTTTGATCGTCCTGAACTAAACTTATAATATTAAAGCGGAATAAGCTAGGCGGGATCCCGCCCGGCCCACAGAGGAAGACAACATTGCTAGGCTTCTACGGGGGTAGGGGGTTCGGAAGGGGCGTCGTTTACTTCCGCTGACATTGGCAAGCCTTCCGGCGGCCTTCCCCCGTCTTCCGCCTCGTTTTACTTCCGTCGACTTCCGCCGGCCAGCGTCGTGATGAAAATTCCAGGAACTTTAATTGGGCCGATGTAGGTGCTGCTATCCAACCTGAGGCCTCCCCGGTGAAGGAAGCGTCGCTGAAGTAAGTGTACGCCCGCGTCGTCTTCCTCAGCCGACAACCGTCGTAAACGAGGCTGTCTACGCAGCTGAAGGATCGCAGGTGCACCCAACGCACATGACGGCGGGCGTCGATATCGGATGTGCTTAGGATCCTGTGGATTCGAAACGTCGAGCTCATGTTAGTAGTTGGTTCTTCAATATCGTTCGATGTGCAACTTAAGTGGTCGATTGAATTGGCCCGTCCGTTTACTCATTTTGTATGGTCGCTCGTGTAGAGGTTATGTCCATGCAACTAGTGAAGGTTGTCCTGAATACATCACCACGGCCGCAGTCGCCCACGTCGCAACACGCAGTCCACGCGTAGCCAGCTCCACATCTTCTCTCCTCAGCTCGCTGGTCTGGTAGTCCGTAAAGGGCCTGGGCGAAGATACGTTTGGGTCTGTCACCTCTCGCAGCATGATGGCGAAACATCCTATTCTGTCAGTCGGCAATGGAAGTTGGGCAATTTCGAAAGCAAAGCCTTGTGCTCGCCAGTAGAGCCCATGAAGTAATGCGTGCAATTGTTCCTCGATTCGTTGGAGGACCCTCGACAACTTCGTCACCGTCTTCAGGAAGCCGCTTCCAACTAATCCGTCGAGCTCGGGGGAAAATGGGATTGCCTTGCAACGCGGGTGCGATCTGCCTCGCAAGAGTGAATTACATAGGGCCACGGTGTCATGTTCGACCTCCGAGTCGATACCATAGCTAAGCTGACCAATAGCACATTAATGGTCTCTGGGCGAAGCAGCTTGAGGCGCCCAATCGCTCCTGTGCTGAGCTCCATGCCGAGCCGGTACTGTCGATGGCAGTCCTAGGGGGCCACATGTGAACCCTACCCCTACCCCCCACGATTTCTGAGGGGGAGGGTTGGGTTCACTTCGCTCGGACCCCTGGTACCTGTGAGTGACCTGAGCACTCGACAGTCCCCATGTCAGTTACTCTTGAAGGAGTCGATCAAATCAGTTTATCCAGCGGAGGCTTACCTGGCGATGCGGGTGTTCGCTCCCATGCGATCGTGAAGCAGCACTTTTGCTTTGGATGCGTTGCCTCCCTGCCGTGTCGGTGGGGCTCCAAGCCCTCCCGATGCCGTGGCAGGCGAAGCCGAGGAGGGAGTCGATGACGCAGGGCGCCTGGTTCCCGGGACTCGAGTTCGAGTGTCTGCTGAGGAGCCCGTCGACGGTGCAGGTGGACAGTTGCCTCGCACGCGTCGCAGAGGAGAGAGCGGTGCCGGCGGAGGATCGGAGGGTCTTGGGCATGCTGGATTCGCAGAACCTGCAGTATCTGCGCGATCCACCCGCAACCTGCGGGCATCCACACTTCTCAAACACTTCCCACAGGGGAGAACCACCGATCACAAGCATTATGCTCGCTTGCGCGTCTGCATCATAACCACCTGCAATGGTACTGTTCTCCTCCAAACACTTTCGCACGTGCGAATAGCCTGCTGGGTCCTTTGCTTTCTGAGCGCTGAGCACCATCATGACATCACATGCGGTGCGGTCTTCGCCTTTCGGAGTGCGTTTTTCTTCTGCTCTTTGACCCTGTTCCCAAACGGATAGCCGCCTTCGGCGACCGTGTTTGCGAAGCAGCTTTTGATTGTGACCTGATGGACAAATGCTGGGCCCTTCGCTTTTCATTCCTCTCCCTGGCCGCCCATCCCCAGAAAAGTCCCCTCTCCGCAACTGTTGCTGAAGCCCTTCTCGAGCTTCCCCAGCCACTCCAGCCGAGACAGCATTCGACGCGGCCTGGTCTGGAGCTTGACCAGTTTGCATCGTCCAAGCTGCGCCCTCAGCGCCACCACCGAGATACAAACTTGTTTTGCTCTACGCGGGACGGCCCTGAACGCTGAAGCGCGCAGGCCTCCTCGTCATCCGCCACCTCGAGGCTGCCGCAGGTACGCTGCTGTCCGCGCCCGTTCCCCCCGTCCAGGCCCAGAGCAGGCGCCGCGGAGCCAAGGGCCAGAGCCGCTAGCACAAGCAGTGGCGATTGGACTATGCCGCCGCCCAGATCAGGTCACCTTCGATGGTGACTAACTGATGCCCTGGAGCGTTCGAACTGCTAATCAGCCTGGGTCAGCATGTCCATACACGGAGATTCGCGAACCGCACCTGGCCACCCGAGGGCCAGGCGCAGCGTTTGACGAGCAGTGCTGCGGGGACCTCCTTCGAGAAAGCGATCGGCTGAGAGGCCAGGGCTGGCCCTCTGGACAGTTCTGGGCCCAACCCCGAGCAGGCCCCTGAGCGATGGAGGCGAGAACGCCCCCCCGCCCCCCTCCCGCAGGCCGCCCAAGGAACACTGGGCCGGGACAAACATCGGAACGTGGGAGGCCCGGGAGGGCGCCCCCGGGAAGCAACAAAACAACATTTAGCCTGGGAGGTGCCCGAGCCTTCCTGAACTCGAGCAGGCGATCAACAGGACCGGGGCCGCTCAAACAGGCGCCCGCGAAGGTGGCGGCTGTTGCGCAGCTGGCCGCCCCCCGGGGAGGCGAGCTCTCATTTGGGCGCGCGTGGGCGTCGCCCCGCTGGAGCTCCCTGGAGCCCGCGAAAGTGGCGACTGCTGCGCGGCTGGCAGGCTCCGAGGGAAGGGGGAGGTCCAGTCTGGAGGCTTATGCTGGGCACCCCTTTGCCAGTGAGGCCTCCCAGATGGGGTCGGAGGATCTCGCCGCATCGCCGACACATCGGCGATGCATCGGCGACGTCGGCGTGGAGAAACTCGGGCTCCTCATCGCGCCGCATCGGCGATGCATCGGCAATACGGCACGATCCTCCGACCCCCACCTACTCCGAGCCCATCTGGGAGGCCTAGACTTTCGCTCGCCGGCGGCGGCCAACGCGACCGCGGCCCAAGGCGCCGGCGCAGAGAGATCCGCCGCGAATGGAGCAGTGACCGACCGTCCGGGTACTCCTATAGACCGGCCTACCAGGACATGTTCTTAGAACCACAAAATGTTCGAAGAACCAAAACAATGATCTTAGAACATGAGCCCGATGTGCTAAAACAAGATAGGTCTCAGCCAGAAATGCTCTGAGAACATCTCGCGCAGACCACAAGAGGTTCCTGAAACATTGTTTGGTAGGCCTATAGGCACGCCAGGACGATTCGCGACTGCGGCCCAAGGCGCCGGCGCAGATCTGGAGGTCGGCAAGGGGTGTGGCGTAAAAGGGTGTGGTGCCAATCGTGGAAATGGCGATGTTATCGACGATGGGGAAAGTTGCCAGATCCAGCGTTGGCACCACACCCCTTTACACCACACCCCCTTCCTACCCTTAGGTCGGGCATGTCCCCCTACAGGAGGGTTTTGGACGACCAAAAAAACAAGTAAAAAGAAACTCCCAGATAGCCAACCAAAAAATCAAAACATCGTCCCCAGATTACTTTTTAAGAAACACTATTTTGGAATATTCCTCCTGTAGAGGGACGGGCCCGACTTAATCCTACTCCCAGAGCAGAGAGAGCCGCCACGAAGGACCAGTGTGAGCTGCACCCGGCCGGTGGAGCGCTGCACGGCCAGCTTCAGGTAGCGCAGGTCCCCGGACCCCGCCTGCCACGCGCCGCACGCCGCGGCCCGGGCGAGGCGAGGAGGAGCAGGAGCAGCAGCAGCAGCAGCAGCAGGGCGAGGACGAGGAGGGGGCAATAGCTGACATCCAAGGGGCCCAGGGGCACACAAAATAAGGAGGCACGAGTCCCAGGACTCCCCCTTTGTTTTTCCTTTCGCTTCTGGGTTTTCGTCTCCCCTCAACTTCCAGATTTTCCCATCTTTTCCTGGGAGTCGACGATTGATGTGGTCTCTGTGTGTTATCTTATTTGCTTTACCTCTGGAAACGTCCAGAAAGCGAAGGGAAGCAAGAGGGTGCGAGGGATCAGGAGGACGAAGGGGAGGGGAGAAAGCAGGAAGAATCAGATCCGAAACCCACGACCACCCCTTGGTACTGAGTTCAGTTCCCACCCCCTCCGATGGGTTCGCCCCAGTGTGGGTGGGGTCCGATGCGAACGTACGGGGGGGGGGGCGGGCGCGGGCATGCGCGTATGCGCGCGTGCGATCGCGTGTGTTCGTGTGTGTGAATGTGTGTGTGAGTGTGTGTATGTGTGTATGTGTGTATGTGTGTATGTATGGATGCATGTATGTATGCCTGCGTGTATGTATGTATGTATGTGTGTATGGATGCATACATTCATGTATACATGTGTGTATGTATGTATGCATGTGTATGTATGCATGCATGCATGCATGTATGTATGTATGTGTGTATGTATGTATGTCTGTCTGTCTGTCTGTCTGTCTGTCTGTCTGTCTGTCTGTCTGTCTGTCTGTCTGTCTGTCTGTCTGTCTGTCTGTCTGTCTGTCTGTCTGTCTGTATGTTTGTATGTATGGATGTATGTATATGTGTGCATGTACGTAGGTGTGTATGTGTGTGTGTATGTACGCATGTATGTATGCATGTATGTGTGCATGTATGTATGCATGTATATATGCATGTATGTATGTATTGATGTATATATGTGTGTATGTATGTATGTATGTATGTGTGTATGTATGTATGCATGCATGCATGCATGCATGTATGTATGTATGCTTGTATGTGTGTATGTATGTATGTATGTGCGTATGCATATATATATATAGATGTATGTATGTGTGTACGTATGTATGTATGTATGTATGTATGTATGTATGTATGTATGTATGTATGTGTACATGTAGGTGTATATACGTATGGATGTATGTGTGCATATGTGTATGTGTGTATGTATGCATGCATGCATGCATGTATGTATGCATGTATGCATGATGTATGCATGTGTGTGGCGGGGGGGAGGGCCCCGGGTTCGGTTCTAAATATTGCTCGCCTGCGGCCTATCGGCAGGCCTGCGGGGATCAGGCCGCGCGAGCGACTTGCTCGTGGTCATATCTTGAGACCTGGTTCGCCAGACAACTTGTCCGCGGGGCAACGATAGGGGGGACTGGCATAGGGGGGATGCATCGACCAGGAATCGGCAATACACCGCCGATAGATCGGCGATAGGCCTCCCATAGCGAATCCTCAGCTTCCTGGGCATGTTGGGGCTATCGGGCCCCTATCGGCTATCCATGGGCGATTGGGGGTTGATGCATCCCCCCTATGCCTATCCCTTCCCATCGTTGCCCCCGATTGTCTGTAAGGGCCCGGCAGATCTTTTCAGAGCACGTGCGAACTCGTCCGGATCCGGAATCGGTGGCTCGCGGCGGCCCCTGGTCTGCTGCCTGGTCTCCCGCACGGTCTCGATCCGCGCCGCGCACGCTCGGCGGCGCAGAGCGCGACCAAAAATATCAGCGTTTGCGTGCCAGAACATTTTCTTTTGCGGAGCTGGGCGCCCTGGCTCGGACGGCCAAACGACCCCTGCAGCGGGACACCCTGGCAACGCGGTCGCCGCCGCAAAAACTGCTCGCTTAATGCTGGCGCCGCGCAAAGGCGGCGCCGAACAGAGTATTCTTTCTGCCGCGCGGGATCGCCCTCACGGGTCAGGCCCGGTCGCTGGTTGGCAGCCGCAGGCCCGCGCTCCTCCGCCCCCCCTCAACTCACCTGCCCGTGCGCCGCACTGTGCCTTGCGGCCTGTGGTCTCCGGGGCTCCCTCGCCACCGCCGCCAGCTCTGTCGGTGGCCTGCGCAGACCTGCGACGCGTCGCAGCTGCCAAGCGACCCCCCCCAGGCTGTCATTTTCGCTTGGCTCGCATCCGTGAGGAATGCTCGCGATCTGAGCTTGGTCTACGCGGTCCCGCGCTACCTCGCTTCCCTCCGCTGCTCCTCTTCTCGTCCTTGCGGCCGAGCCTACAACTCCGTCGTTCTCGCGCCGACTGCAGGATTATCTCGAATCGGACTGTGAATCGGACGCGCAATCTCACAAGAGGCTAATTAGTTCGGTTCGCGCGTTGCCAAGCGGCGATCGGTTTTTAGAAAGCCCCCCCAACGGTGGAAACGAATTATCGCTTCGACGCCCTTATTGAGGGACTGCGGCCCCACAAATTGTGGAACGTAGTTATTGTAGTGGCCTCCAGCCAGTGCCGCCGATCCTGGGCGCTCCTGATGTTATCAGGAATGGATGGTGACGACGACAACGGACGACCAACGATCGCCGAGCGGGATAATTACGACGACGACCGACGAACGGGGTAACGACGGCGATTGACGACGACGACGACGACGACAACAGCGATGATGACGACGACGACGAACACGAACACGAACACGACGACGACGATGAAGACGACGACGACGACGTCGACAACGACGTCCACAACGACGACCAGGACTCGTGTCCGAGCAATGCCACATCATACCATGCACCTCTTGCCTGGCAGCACGCGAGTGAGCGCCTCTTGGGGCCTCTGGGCTCTTGGGAGCTTCTGGGGGGCCTTCGGGGCCATTCGGGGGTTTCTGGGGTTTTATTGGGGCCTCTTGGAGATCTCTTGGGAGCCTAGGGGGGCCTCTTGGGGCTTCCTTGGGGTGGAGGACCGGAAAGGTCAATTCGGGTTCATCCTCTTTAGGCCACTCGGGGGCCTCTCGGGGTCGTCTTGGGAGCTCCCTGGGCTATCTTGTGGCCGTCTTGGGCCGTCCTGCCTCCTCCTCGAGGCCTCTTGGGATGTCTTGCGGCGTTCCTGAGGGCCTCTCGGATCGCCGTCGGCGCTTTGAAAACCGAAAAGGCGATTATCTCAAAATGTAACGAACACCAACAGGATTGTGACGGTTTTACCCTCTTGAGGCGTTCTTGGAGGTCCTCCTGGGGCCCGCTGGAGTCGTCTTGGATGCCCCTTTGGCCGTCTTCAGGCCATCTT